>JAWNOX010000053.1:0-230000 GCA_035045555.1 Drosophila fulvimacula | reverse complement strand
GGGCCAGTGCTCCGGCAGCAGCTACATTGGCTGCGGCGCTGCTGAGCAATGCCATTTTGCTGCCGCTGCCATTTGTATAGACGGCATTGATCTGCGGCGGCGGCTGCTGCTGCTGATATTGCAGCTCGAGATGCGGCCATTTGTCCTCCTCGATGCTGCGACTGGAGGCACGTTTGTGCGGCGAGCCGTGGCTGCTGCCGCTGCTGCCATTGCTGTGATAGTGGGTCGTGGTCGTCGACGAGCCGCACTCCACAATCGATGACCGCGACAGGGAGAGCAGAGCGTCCACACCGTCAAGATAGCGCTGCTTGTCGGCCAGCTCCTCGGGCGTGATATTGTGACTAAGCAGAAGAGAAAGAGAGGGAAAGAGGAGAATATTTAGATTTATATTCCACTCAAAGTGCAATCGACGCTTACTTCTCCTCGCTGCTGTCGTAGGCCGCATCGGAGCTGGCGCAATTGCTGTCGCCGCCGTGGCCCACGCTTGGCTGCGTCTGCTGTGCGCTTTGGCCATTGCCATTGCCATTGATCAGCGGCGTTGAGGCGCCGCTGTCCGCATTGCTATTGCCGCCCGCCGAATAGGTGTGATCCTCGCTGGGAGAACTAGTTATCACTGGAGCGCTGCAGAGAGTAGAGATGTCCACATATATAATATATATATATATATTATATCATATATATTGATGCCAGCTTACCCATTCTGAAAGCTTTCGAGGAAGGCTTTCGAGCCGTGTTTAAGGAAGAGCATCGCCGCCGCCGCATGCACATCATCGATGCTGTCGGCGCCGCAGTCGCGTGCCAGCCGCTCGAAATTTAAGGCACAAACGGTACCAGTGCCAGCACCGGGCAAAGCTCCAGCTCCGGCTCCTGCTGCTGCCACCACTACATTACCAGAAGTTCCGTTCGCATAGTTGTACTTGTTGTTGTTGTTGTTGTTGGAGGCATAGTCGCCCGTTGACAGCTCCTCATCCACAGCCTCGGCCATGTACTGCGGCTCCTCGATATTGCGAAATGCCTTGGACAGATTAGGAAATAGCTTCGGATCGAAGCGCGGATGATTGCCGCCAGTTGAGGTCGGTCCAGTGATGCCATTGGTCGTGACTGCTTGGCTGCCGCTGCCGCTGCCGCTGCCATTGGTTAGGCCCTTGGCGGGCGTTGTCGACGCCGGCGGCACAGACGCAGTGCCGTCCAGGCTATCGTAGCTGGCAATGCTGCTGCCGCCGGCGCCGCCACCAATGCCGCCGGCATTGCCATTGGGACTCTTCAGCATGGGACTAGTCTTGTCCACAGCCGAGTTGGGGAAATAGGGGGAACGATTGAGCGCCTGCATGAGATTTGGTCGCTGCTGCGGCTCGACGCGCCACAAGGAGCCTTTGCCCATGTTGGGCGCCTTCTCCACCTTGACGAAACTCTTGTTCAGCGACAGATTGTGGCGGACGCTGTTCTTCCAACCGTTTGGCGCTGACTTGAAATATGGAAAATGCTGTACGATCCAAGCATAGATTTCCTTAACTGGCAAAGCTTTCTCATTCGAGTCCTCAATGGCCATAAAGATCAAGGAGCTGCGAGAGTGAAAAATAAGTGAATTAAAATAAATTAAGGCACAAAACTGTCAAACGAATTTATCATGGAACCGCGAACCGAACCACTAGTTCATGAACTGTCAAACTTTAGTATCGCAGCTAGAAAGTGAGTCGAACTATTCACTAGTTCACTGCGTCGTGAGTGGTTCTATTCGCTAGTTCACTTGTTCACTTGTTCACTTGAACAAATCTTACCTAAAGCTATATGGCGGCTTATTGTCTGTATGCACGTATGGATCATATGGCACATTGTTGGGATGCTTTTGCTTCTGGGGCGTGTTGTTGTTGTTGTTGTTGTTGTTGTTGTTGCCGCCAGGGCCGGAGCTGCCATAAGAATTGTTGTTGTTGTTGTTGTTGTTGTTGTTGTTGTTGCTGCTGCTATTGTTGTTGTTGTTGTTGTTGTTAGTTTTGGACATTGATTGATATTGAGGCGTGCTCGTGTGCATGCGTGGCCCGCTGCCGCCCAGGCTGATGTCGAACTCCTTGAGTGAGTCCTCGTTGTCGTAGCTGGCATAGCTGTTGGGGCTGCGCAGATTGGCAATGCCGGAAGCGGAACCAGCCGAAACGGATCCGGAACCGGAACCGGAACCGGAACCCGATCCAGAGCCATTGTGCACCGCCGCTGACGCCATGGCCGTCGGCGGTGGCGTCACCGACAACTGCAGCACACCCGTGCGCGGCTGCACCGCACTGTAGTAGGTGCCAGGTGGCAAAAGCGCCGCACCTGGCGGCGTCTCCGGTGAGGAAATATTGGCGGGCTGCTGTGTGCTGCATTCCGTACAAAGAGAGAGGCGAAACGTTTCATAAATATTATTCAATTTAATCGAATTTTATTCAAATTGTTTATGGCCGAGGTGGAAAGAGAGAGAGAGAGAGAGAAGGCAAGACGCAGCGCGAAGAGGACAGCTAGAGAGCGTGAATATAATACTTTAATAATACTTTAACCACTTGCTCTATGTGGCCATCCCGCTCTCTATCTCTATCTCTATCTCTATCTCTATCTCTTTCCATCTGTATCTCGTCCCTCTCTTTTTTTCTATTTTTCTTTCTTTCTATGTGTAAACATATCTCTCTCATCCGTCTCTCTTTCTACCTAGTTATCTAGCTGTCTCTTTCTACTTCTATAGGTATCCCTCTCCTTCTCGCCCTCTATATTTCCTAATTTCTCTCTCTTTCTCTCTCTCTTTAAAATCTTTCTGTCTTTTTCTTCTTCTTTATCTAGCTTAATCACTCGCCCGATATTCACATACCTCTGTCTCCCTCTTTCTCTTCCTCAGTATATTCGTCTCTCTACCTCTCTCTTTCTCTATATCGCCCCCTCTCTCTCTCTCTCTCTCTCTCTATCTCTTCATGTGTCTCTCTCTCTCTCTCTCTCTCTTTTCCTCTACATCTCTCTATATCTCGGTCTGTCTGTCTTTTTCTCTTCTATATCTTCTATCTCACTTTCTCCCTCTCTCTCTCTCTGTCTCTCTTCCACTATATTTCCGACAATCTATCCACCCTCTCTTCTTCCTCCCTCTTCCTCTCTCCACTCCCGCACTCTCTCTCCCTCTCTCTCTCTCTCTCTCCCTCTCTGTCTTGGTCTGATCGGTCAACTATATACAACTTACATAACATGTGGAGCGGTAACAAAACTATAGCCAGGCGGCAACGTTGTGGTGCTAACCACTGTTGGTGGCGTTGTGTGTTGTTGTTGTTGTTGGTGTTGTTGTTGGTGTTGGTGTTCGCTGGTGTTGTTGTTGTTGTTGCTGATGCTATTGTTGTTGGCGGTGGCGGTGGCGGTGGCTGTGGCGGTGGTGGTGGTGGTGTTGGTGGTGTTGTTGCTGTTGTTATTGCTGCTGCTGCTATTGGCCGCTGAGTAGTTGACGGCATCGAACACCGCATTGAAGCTATTCGACTTCGGAACTGGACTGTTGCCTCCATTGACGGCCGCCGTCGAGGAGCCCGAGGCGGAGCATGAGCTGAGCGTCGAATTGTTTGAGGAGGCGGGCGAGCTGACCACCGTGACCGTTGAGGCCACCACATGGCTGATATTGTTGGTGGTGTTAGTGGTGCTGCTGTTGTTGTTGCTGATGTTGTTGCTGTGTTCCACATGGACATTCATCTTCTCGCGCAGATATTTCTTGTGCGGATGATGCGTTGTGGTGTTCCCAGTGGACTTGTAGCTAGCCGTTGCCGTCGTGCCATTGGAGCTGACAAAGATTTGCGGCTGCGGCGGCTGCGGCTGCTGCTGCTGCTGCTGCTGCTTGACCGTTGCTGTTGTTGCCGGCAAATAGGCGCTGCCAGCAACACGCGGCACAAAGGCAGCAGCAATTGTTGCTCCCGCTGCTGACACATTCGGTTTGCTGCTGCTGTTGGCTGCTTTGTACTCCACCACGGTGGTTGTGCCGCTGGGTCCCTTGTGCACCGTTGTGGTGCTATAGACGGCGGGTGACTGCGACTGCGACTGCGACTGCGACTGCGAGTGCGACGGCGACTGCTGATCGTTGGCATCGCTGTGCGACAGCTCCTCGATTATATCGTTCACTAGGCAAATGTTGTAAGGCTCTGCTGTGGCAGCTGCTCCTCCTGTTGCTCCTCCTGTTGCTCCTCCTCCTCCCCCACCTCCTCCTGCTGTTGTGGTTGTTGTCGCTGTTGCCATTGTTGTTGGCGACGATTTGAGCGCGACGGCTGCACCACTGCGCTTCACTGTTGCTGCCGCCGCTGTTGTTGTTGTTGTTGTTGTTGTGGTCCCAATACCTTTGATCAGATTGCTCTCATTCAGCCAGGAGAGCGGACGCAGCTCATCATCGTCGGCAACGCCTGCGCTCGCCGCGGCCAGAGCTTCCGCCGCACTCAGCTCCAGCTGCTCCGTGGCCAGCACCACAATGTTGCCAGCAGCAGCTGCTGCCGCCGCTGACGCATTGCCCCCCTGCGTGGCATTCTCGTATGCGGTAAGGCCGCCGCCATTGTGACGCAGCAGCAGGTACTTCGAGTTGGAATTCATATGGGCGTGGCCGTGACTGTGTCCGTGATTGTGTACGTGGCCGTGTCCGTGGCCGTGTCCGTGTCCGTGTCCGTGGCCGTGTCCGTGTCCAAGTCCTAGTCCTAGTCCCAGCCCCAATCCGTGTCCGTTTGTTGGCGGCGCTGCGGCCGCTGTGCCTGCCACGCTGTGATAGCTGTGTGCAGCAGCTGCTGCTGCTGCCACCACGGCGCTCGTTGCGGCTGCTGCCGTCTGCAGCTGCCCCCGTAACTGGCTCAAATCGTGCGTCGTTAGCAGTGTGGGATTATCTGTTGACATGCTGTTGACACAAAGGACGAGACGTTCATTAGATTTGATGTGAATAAAGTTAGAGCAAAAATCCATAATAAATTTATATATGTATATAACTGTAGTATATATTAATCGGCCCATTATATATAATATATTATATAATATATAATATATAATATATAATATATAATATATAATATATAATATATAATATATAATATATAATATATAATATATAATATATAATATATAATATATAATATATAATATATAATATATAATATATAATATATAATATATAATATATAATATATAATATATAATATATAATATATAATATATAATATATAATATATCATATATCATATATTTATTTTTATCAGAATATTATTTATAGCAGCATCCAAATTTATGACAGAGAAGAGAGTGAGAGAGAGAAAGTTATATAAAATAGATATAAAAATTATCAAAATAAATTCCAATTGGAAAGTTATCTAATAGGAAATTTATTTTCGATTATTCTTCAATTTCCTAGTTATTCAAATATTTCTATATACTAAATATAGTATATCGATAAATATCGATATATTATTCGATGTATGCAAATATCTACATATGCATATTTCGACTTAGGGATCTATATATTACATCGATATACTGATGAAAATAATTTCGAGTGTATACGCATATACATATCATAATAATCGATTAACATGGACATATCGATCACCATGTTAACAAGCATAAAGTCGCTTGTACACATATATCTCTATATATCAACATACCCATCAATCTGTTTAAATATGTCTATATGTGCTCCGATAAATATCTAGAAATACGACTATAGTATATAGTATATATAGTATACAATAAATATATATCACTTAATTTTTCTATACGTTACATGAACATATCCCGCCTCACTCCTAATACATCTACGTATTACGTCAATTAATATCCATCAATATGTTAATGGATTTTAACAGCAATGCCAAGTCAAAGTCTTTAGCTGTTAATCTAATGTTATTTTGCTGTTAACGCTTGCGTATCCAATCAGTTAATCAAAAAGATACATGCTTGAATCAAGTTCTTCCTCTTCTGCTCTTTATTGTTTTCTATTTATTTATTTATTTTTTATCGGCGTCCTTCGATTGCTTTTTATTGCATACCTCAATGCGCAGCCGGCACCACTGTGCCCCGATTCAATTACCCCGCCGATAATAAGTAATATTACCACTAATACAATCACACATGCGACCACACATACACGGCTCCTCTCCTTCTCTCCCCCGCCCTATCTTTCACACTCACACGCTCTGCCTCTGCCTCTGCCCCTCTCTCTCTCTCCCTCTCTAGCCCATGCTTGCTTTGAACACAGTGGCCACATTTTTAAGTTAAATGCTAAACGCTTTACGCAATCACCAGCCGTCCGGGCCGCCATTTTGGGTGTGTGTGTGTGCGTGTGTGCGTGTGTGTGTGTGTGTTTGTATTTGTTTCTATTTGTGCGTTGCTTTTTGCATTCTTTTTATTTTCCCAACAGCATTTTTTTATTGCTTCTAATTTACGCGTGTAGTTTTTGCCGTTTTTATGGCTTGATGAGTGGCAGCGACGCCGGCAGCGACACAGCAGCGACACAGCAGCGCAGCTTGCGTTCACCTGCTGCTTGAATTTGTATTTATTTTATTTTATTTTATTTGAGCTTTTTCGTTTTTTTTTTTTATTTATGTTTTTTGTAATTTTTTCTTTTCTTTTTTTTTGGTATTTTTGTTTGTATTTTTTCGGCTATTTTGTTGCGCGCGTCGCTTTGCGTACTCTTCTCTCTCGCTCACTCCATCTCTCTCTCTACCTCTCGCTCTCTTTTTGCCTGCCTATGTGTGTTTGCTGTTGGAATTATCTTATCGGCATTTTGCATTCAACTTATGGCAATAACAGTAATTTCAGTTGTTCAATAATATCAAAAGGATATTGAATTAATGACTAATTCGCATTTTGTTGGTATTTAAGTACAGTTAAGCGTAGACATGTGCAGAGTGCATGCGGTCGCAACGTTTAGAGCTGATTAATTAAATAAATACCTATAGACACTGCTGGATGGCATAAGGGACACCACTGTAAGTGTATTATTTATTGATTTTTATTGGCCCACCAACAACAACAAAAGAACTGTAAAACGAGCGCGCCACAACAAAGACGGCGGAGTCAAAACAAACGAATAGCAATGCAAAAGAGCAAACGCAAAAACTCAACAACAACAACAACAACAACGGTAACAGCAACAGTAACGACGCTGACGACGAAGACGACAACAGTTTAAGCGCCACACTACAGTCGCATGCCAAAATAATGAGGCAGCTCTGCACAGCTGTTGTTCTTGTTATTGTTGCTGGAAGGCTGCTTGGCTGCTTGGCTGCGAAAACACAAACAATCAAACTAGAAAATAAAGCTTGCGACGCAATTTTGAAAGTTTCCGTCGTCTTGGCAACTTTTTATAAACAAAATACAGCAACAACACATTAATTTGCACAGTAGCGTCGCGCGAGAGAGAGAGAGCACCGTGTGACGCCGACGTCAGCGTTTGGGCAAACGACAACGTGGTTTTGGTTACGCTGGCTCTCCCTCTAAGCAAAGTCTCTACATGTATGTGTGTTTACCTAATTAGCTAAAAAGAAGAGACACACACACCTACATGCATACACACAATATACACAAGCATTATACGTATTGCAATTTGTACACAAATGAACACGCACACATACATACATATACGTCTGTATATATTGCAATCCGCGCTTGTGACGTGTGCCAAAAACATAAAGAAATAACAGACTACTAGCCTCTCTTTTACACTCGCTCTCTCAGACTGTGACTCTCTGTTGTTTATCTGCTTTTACATCGTGTTGTTGTTTATTTTTTTTTCAGCGTCGTAGTTTATTCAAGCTTAGCTCACTCAACTTACTCACAGGCAGACAAAAGAGTGCGAATGGGCGAAGAGTGAAGACGAAGAGCGTCGTATGAGCCGTTGCTTTTGCGCTTCGGTACCGACGCCGACGTCTGTTGTCAGTTTTTCGTTCTAGAAACGTCAACTGCTGCTGCTGCAGCGCTGCCTGCCGGCTGTTAGCTTTCTGTTGTGTGACCTATGGACCTTTTCTATGCTGCTTTCAATGCAGCTGCTGCGCTGCGCTGTGCTGCTGCTGCTGCTGTTATTATTATTGTAGTTGTTTTTGTTTTTGTTTTTGTTATTGTTATTATTATTGTTAATGTGCTCACATTAGTGCAGAAGCAGCATGAAAGAGTAAAATATGATTGATTAAACTGTACCTACACTGCTGCTTCTGCTGCTCATAACACGCGCTTTGTACTTTAGATGATTCATAAATATTTATGTATATATTACGCACATATTTATTCACAACAACTTTAACCGCAATGCTAATCACATAAAGACCACAAACACTATTAAGTACTGTTGTTTAAGGGCTAAGCGTAAATAAGCTGCTTCCTCTTTAAATATTAAATCGAAAGAGTGAAAAAAAAAACAACAAAAAAGAAATAGGCGTGAGACTATCCGGCGAGGGGGTGGCTGCCTGGCTGGCTGGCTGGCTTATGGGGGCAACAGTCGGCTGCGGGCTTGTCACAATGACAGACACATATTAATGTAAAATAATAATAATAATAATAATAATACGAGAGGAAGAGGAAGCTGAGTAGTAGGACGTGAGTGAGAGCAAAGCAGAAGGCGCAACACTTTGTTGCTTCGTTTATCTATTGCCATTTCGATCGCTCTCTAAATAAATAATAACAAATAGCAAAACAGTTCACGTAATCAAATCAAAGAGTGCGAGATGGAGACGAAGGGAGAGAGCGCGCACGCTAGACGCGAGCTGAGAGCGAGCTTTGCATATTTCCGGCAGCGTCGCCGACGCCGACGCCGCCAACGACAATAAAAACAACAACAGCTGGCCAAGCATTTTTTGAGAGCTTTTAATGGCGTCCAATGACATGCGCTCCCGCTCTCCCATGCCCAAAACGTTGTACTGTACTTGCCTATGTGTGTGTGTGTGTGTGTGCGAGTGTGAGTACTGTGTGTACTGGCACAATATAAACAAAAATTATCGAAATTAAATGTAATAAAAAATGGCTGAATAAAACAAAAATAATTAACTGAAAAAAATCAAAAATTATATGTAAAATGTATATTATTAATAATATTCAATAATGTATGTTCTTTGTTTTTTTTTTTTACTGTTGCTTTTAATTAGCTATTTATCTAGTGTAAATGTGTTTACTTTTTATACACACACACGCACACACACACACAAATGTAGTTTAGAATTTTCTCGAGCTTTAGCTAAAGTAGACAACAAACAACGAAAAATGGTCGGCGAGCACGCGGCGTATACGTAACCCCCCATGCAAACAGCGCGCTATATATACAAATACATATGTATGTACATACATACATACATCTACTCGCCTCTGTATGCGTTTCTCTGTGTGATGCCTTCAAGTTGTGTCGCACAATTGTATATTACGTATACGCTACACATGCAGGCAGCCAGACACAGGCATAAGAAATAAGAAAAAAAAAAATATATATATATATATATATATATATATATATATATATATATATATAAATATATATACACAGACAGAGAATCGTTTACAACTGATAAACAACTGGCAGATAAATAATCGAAAATATAGAAATATACCCCAAAATTATTAAGAAAACTAATCAAAAATATAAGAAAAAAAAAACAGCTAAAAAAATTAAACAAATAAAAAATATTTAGATGTGAATAAATAAATGAGCGGCAGAGAGAGAGAGAGAGAGAGAGAGAGAGACAGAGGCACAAGGCCGCTATGAATGTGTTGTTGTCTGTGTGTGAGAGAGAGCGAGATAGTGAGTAAGTGTTATTGTTTTCATTGTTGTTGCTAAACAAAAATTAGACTTTTAATAAGAAAATTAAAAAGAACAAGAATTACTCATATTTTAATTGTTTTTTTTTTATTTATTTATTTTGATTGATTAAAATTTCTATTTATTTTACTTTAAATTCATATAAAAATAAAAATAAAAGAAACTGAAACGCTCTGCTGCCTCAGCACACTGCGCTCTCTTAGTGCGAGCTTTCACTCTTCCACGACAGCGCTGCTCGCTCTCTGCCTCCCTTCCACACACTCAACCACACACTGACTTTTCAACGTGGTTTTTAATTATTTTCCTATGTATTTTTATACTTTGCGTTGGTTTTGCGAAATTCGTACATTTCGAGCATGCGGATTATGAAATCGAGACACAGATCAGAAGAAAAATTGAAAAAAAAAAAAAAAAAAAACAAGAAAAAAACAATTATAAGTAAAACCGACGCATATTTTGTTATTGTTTTTCGTAGCTATGACTCTCACTTTAAGCGCTCTCTCTTATTGCACTCTCTTTGCTTAAGCTCACGTTCCTGTGGCCACTGACACAGACACTCTGTTATTGTTATTGTTGTTGTTGTTGTTGTAAATGTGATTCACATACCTTTGCACTAGACAAACTCGCAATGTTTTCTAAACATTTGGCACACACAACAATTTATTTAACTTGTATTTTGCTTTATGTATTAACAGCTAAGAAATGATATCAGAAATTTTTTTAAATTCGCTTTTTTTTTTGGTTGGAAGCCTCGCACAATCTCCTGCTGAACTGTAAAGCACGCGAGCAGACAAACGAATGAAGCGAAACGGCGGCATCGCCAGCAAATCAAATGCCGAAACGAGCGCCGTATCCACGAACACATACACAAAGACGAAGAGAGAGAGAGTCGCACATACATATGTATATGCTTAAACGTTTAAACGTAACAAAGACACCATAAGTTTGCAATGTGGGAGAGAGCCGGCATGCAGCAGCAGCAGCAGCAGCAGCAGCAGCAGCAGCACAAGTCAAAAGCGCGTCGTAAACAACAACAAGAAACGGAGAGAGAGCGCGGAATACAGAAAGACGCCGACGCTATGTGAGCGTGTGTGTATTATATATGAGCGTTGGCGCATGACATTGCCATTTATTGAATGCTGAGCAGCAGGAACAACAGAAACGACGTCAACGTCAACGTCAACGTCAGCGTTAGCAGCGACGTCGACCTTATTGACGAGAGTTTTACAAACTATTTTTGTTGCGCTTTACTCAAAGGATCAGAGCAACAACAACAAAAGCACAATAAACAGCTGTTTGGGTAAGGCCCTAGCGTGACTCAATAGAGTTGTGTGTGAGCGAGAGAGAGAGAGATAAAATCATGCGTAAACACGAAGGGAAAAAGAGTAGCAGAAGCTGAGATACTCTTGCTGTTATAGATTGAAATTGTTCATAAATATGTTGTATATTGCGACTTAGCTAAATTCGTTTAATTAATATAAATAATTAACTTACTCAATGACAGGTGCTAACTAAGACGCTGGCGTCGTCAACACGTGCGCTGCCAACGCAGCAGGAAATACAAGAAGCCAAAAAGCTAAAAGCAACGCAATCAAATCAAATCAGAAGAAACAAAAGCTAACTGTATAATAATAACAACAACGCACGTAGAGTCAGCGGCAGCGGCAGAGGCAGCGACACCAAAAGCTCAGCCAAATGCAGCGCAAGCATTTATAATTGTTGTTGTTGTTGTTGTTGTGTTTAGCATATTTAATTTTAGCCAGGCGGAAAGGAAAATTGAAAAACGGCATTGTCTTCTCGCCTGCTTCGCTCTTTGTTAAAAATAAATTATATATTTATTTTATTCACGCACCAAACAAAAACAAAGCAAACGAAAGCGGCTGATGGAGTGAGCGTCATATGAAGAGAGAGCAAGAGCAAAAGCAAGAGCAACAGAGCGAGAGAGCGAGTGAGCGCGCTCATCTGACTGAGAGCAAAACGAACATTTGCCGGCTTTTTTGGGCCGCTGCGAAAGAGGAGAGAGGGAAAAAGTGCAATCGGCAAAGCAACAGCAGCAGCAGCAGCGCAGCAGCAGCGCAGCAGCAGCCGCGACGAAAACTAAAAAAAGCGCATCAAACAAAATCGTCAACTAAAAATAAGCACATCTTTGTTAACGTTAGTTGTTGCTGTTTTTTTTTTGTGTTGTTTTTGTTTTTGCTTTTGCTTTTACTTTGGCATTTAGTGAGAGCACACGCTGCTGCGTTGCGTTGGTTGAATTCATTTCTATTTGCCTTTGACTTTGCGTTCGTCGTTCGTCGTGACTGCGCTGTTGCTCTGTTGCCAAGCACCGAAGTGCGCGGAGAGCAGTGGAGAGGAGTGCAGCGCGATGACATCTCCCCCACCCCTTTACTCTTTACACTGTCCTTTGAGTGACAGTTCTTGGGCAATTTTCAATTTCAATTGATTTCGACGTTCAAAAAATAAACCTTTGCGTGTGCGTCTGCATGTGTGTGTGTGTATGTGTGTGTGTCTTTTTTGGCCAAGCAATTTGCTGTCACAACAACAAATTGGGTCAACCACAATTAATATAACTAAATATAGCCAAAACAAAAATTCAGCTGCAGCAGCAACAACAACTGCTGACTGATAACGGTACATACATAAGGAAGTAGAAACACAAGAGCTTTTAGCTTTTGCACATCGGTCGTATTTACCGTTAAAGTGACGACCCGTCATAACCGCAGCATAATGGCGCACCCGACAAAAATGTCAAAGGACAATTTAGATGCATTTGGCAAACTTAAGCAACGTACAAATTTTACTTATATAATTTTTTAATTATAATAAATATTTCATTTAATTACACAGAAAGTGAGTACACTTATAACAAAAATAAAACTTTTATATAAATTTTTTATGCTACAAAAGTGTTTTTTTTTTTAAGTGATTCTCTGCTTGGTTGGCAACAAGATTCAACAAACCTTCAACATATAAATCACATTCTTTTTTCTTTATTTATTTTTTATTTTTTTTTTTTTCAAAGGTATAAATTTGTTAGTTTCTCAACGCTCTTCAGCTCTTCAACGTACGAGAGAGGGAGAGCAACAGAGCGCGATAAACGTTTTCAGTCAATTAGCACATTTGAAATAATCCAATGCAGGAACAACTGAACTACAAACTGAACTGAACTGAACTGAATTACTTACTGACTATCTATCTAACGTGTGTGTGTGTGTGCAGAGATGTATACATACATACACATGCATATATATTAATATATGTATGTATGTATATTAATCTGCATGAAGATCATCGTTGTTATAAAAAAAATAAAATAAAATAACCCGCCCATAACTGGAACTGGCCGGGCAGAGAGAGAATGAATTAGTAAATGTTTTGTGTACACCGAGTTAACTTCCGGAAAATAAGAGTTGATTCAGCAAACAAGCATATATATAGTATATATATATATATATATATATATATATATATATATATATATATATATATATATATATATATATATATATATATATATATATATATATATATATATTCATATGTATGCATGTATTAGTTGTTCATCACACCTAACTAGATCAGATGTGATAACAGCTCAGCTCTTTTATTATGCGCACTTTTCTATTAGGGTCTTCTTCTTTTACTTTTTACAAAATTTTTAACAACATTATTAAGAATATGTCTGGATTCGAAATAAAATGCAATAAAATTGTTTTAAAATAAGATTTGTATTTAATTATTATTATATATATATATATATATATATATAATTTATATATATATATATATTTTAATTATTGCAATTTGATAGTTTGTTTATTTATTTTGAATTTTTCAATTTTTTTTTCTTTTATTTATTTTCTTTTTGATATTTTTGTCGCATGCACCAAAGAAGGGTATGCTCAAAGTGCTTGGTTGTTGTTGTTGTTGTTTCACTTTGTACACGTGTTGTTGTTATTGTCTTTGCTTTTGTTTTTGTTACTGTTGTTGTATAACACGAGAAGTTGTCACCGGCTGCCGCTGGCTGCTGCTGCTTCTATTTTTTTTTTTTTTTAGTTTTTAGTTTTGTTGCATTTTGCGCATCGTTCGCGTTGTTGTTGCTTCGCACACACACACACACGGGCACACATGAGCGCGCTCTTTTACATACATACTTATACCTATGTGTGTATGTATGTATATGTATGTATATCTTATCGCGCTAACAATACAAAGTTCCTTTTAGCTACTGCTTTTGTACATGTATGTGTATAGACCTATCTATGTATGTACATACTGTATGTACTGAGCGAGCTAAATGCATACATACATAATTATTTTCATTTTTTATGTAATCAACAAAACAACGGCCACATGCGGCGGCGGCGGCGGCGGCGGCGGCGGTGGCAGCGCTGGCTTCTCTGCTGCCTATAGCTTCCCTCCTTTGCCAAGGTTCTCAAAAAAAGCACCAAGACACAGCACACGCACACACATCTTGTGCGAGGTGCAAAGTCATAGCGTCAACAAAGAGAGAGAGAGAGAGAGAGGCGAGCCGAGGCAGCGGCGTTAGTTTGATGCCGCCGAGTGGGTGGGCAGCGCAAAAGCGTCGCCTGCCTGCCTATGCGTGCGATGCTCTTTTTCCCCCTCCCCTCACACTCGCACTCTCTCTTCTTCTCGCGCTGCGACTGTGTTCGCCTTCAATCCCTTTCGTCATGTCAAAAATATTATGACTTTTGTGTGTGTGTGTGTGTGTGTGTGTGTGTGTGTGCTTCAATTAGTTTTTAATGGGGGCGTCGTAGAAATTTCCAATTGATTTTTAAGCACACGCACATATATAGAGCTTAAGTTATCTTTATCACATTGCATAATCTCATCGCTTTGTTGTCGCATGCTAATTGCACACAGAGTTTTTCATGTTCTCCTTCTTTTGCTTCTGCTTGTGCTTCTGCTTCTTCTGTCACAGCACAGCTCCGTTGCTCAGACAATGACGAGGTCGCTTTATCACAAAATTTCAAACCCCGCTGCGTCAAAACGAATCAACAAATACAACTAACTCTCTCTCGCTCGCTCGCTCGCTCGCGCGCTCTCTCATTTGACGCAAAAAGCAGAGAGCTGAGAGCGCATCGCAATAACAATGCAAATCCATAAAAGGCTGATCGCAATAACAATAACAACAACAACAACAATAATAATAACAAATAACCAAACAATTTACTAAGCACGAGCAGTGAGTGGCGTCGTCGTCATGGGACGCCAACGCAGACGTTGGCGTCGCTCTGTTTCTATTTTCCTGCTGACGCAGACTTTGCTACCAAAGAGTCAAATCACACTATTGCTCTCTGAGCGCGCGTAACGGCAACGACGACGACGACGACGACGATAACGACGACGACAGCAACAACAATAATAACTAACTGAAACCGAAGACGCCGATTGAGAGGGATGCCACTGTACATCGCATTAACTTACTAATCGAATGCAAATCAATTGTTAATCAATATACATATATATAGCCAGTTTAAATACTATTTGATTTTTACAAATGACCCAAATATAATTTCTTATGACTATGACGTCACAAATATACATATGTATATACGTCACACGCCAAATACAATGCGTAACCACATTTTGCATGTTGAGTGTGTGTTTGTGTGCACATTTCTATATTAAATATATAAGAAAAAAAAACATCTTTTTATATTATTATGGCGCAGCAAATAAATTATAGCAAAGAGTCTCTCTCCCTCTCTGTTAGTGTGTGTACCCATTGCACGGACGTCACTGTACAAATGCGGGCGACAATAATTGCTGACCAGCGCTCGTACACCACCCCCCAACCACGACGATCGTTTGCAGTTGCATTTCAATTTCAATTGTTGCTGACTATGCGCTGGCTGCGACGTTGACGTTGACGCTGACGTCGCCGTCGTCAACAGCAGCAGCAGGGGGCGTCACGAAAACAAACCGCAATGAGAGACGCGGGGGTCGACGTCTCTGCCAACAGCATTTTTTTACGCACACACATACATTCATATACATATGTATTTATAAACAATACAAAAAAAATTGTATATACATATATAAAATATATACATACTTATACACACCACGTTTTGTTATTGCTCTCTTTAAATTAAATATTTTCCTTAATATTTTGTATTTTGCACTCACGTTTTATTTCTGTTGTTTTTGTTGGTTTTGTCAGAGCCAGCTTCGCTGTGCCCCTCTCTCTCTCGCTCTCTCTCTCTCTCTGGCACAATGCAACGTCACCGTCGCCGCTTGGATTCTTTTTGCTTATCTTCTGCTCTCTTTCGCTGCTGTCGTGGGCGGCACTTGCTAACCTTTCAACGCACTTTTGTTGTTGTTCTTGTATCGACCAATTAATTAACACTGCACGCGAATGCGCCACAAAAAGTTTACCAAAGACGGCGAAAGTCAAAAAGCGAAAAATAACAACAATAAAAAAAAAGTCAAATTGGCAGAAAATAATTATATTTTTTAACGTTTATGTCTGCACATTATCTAAAATCAAAGTTAGCAGAATTTATTTGTACAGTACGATTTTTGTTTTGTTTATATTTGTTTATTATTATTTTTTTTGTTTACTATTATATATAAATTGTTGTTCAGTTAACTTCTAAATGTGTATTCTCGACACCGCACGTCCGTTGCTCTGAAAGGCACAATGCAAAATGATTGGGATTTTTAGAACTCTGACTGTGGCGACAACGGAACGACGAAAAATGAAACGAAACAACACAAAACGAAAGGCATAAGGCGGCAAACAGCGACGCAGTCGCCTACGACTCACAATGGGCCGGCCAAGCTCACCTCCCTGACAGCTCAATTGAATTTTTATTTAATTTAAATTTTTTCAAAATTAAAACGTAATTATCATTTGTACATATATACATTACGACACTTAACAGAATTCCATTTGAAAACGTTAACAAACACATTTTAGTTGGTATTCCATATGAAATGAGAATATTGCCCACAGTGCGACTGTAAGAATTGCCGTAGCAAGCGGTGTGTGTATGCTTGTGTGTGAGAGTCAGACTGAGAGCGAGAGCGAGAGAGAGTGCGTGTATTGGCGCTCACGCTGCCCGACTGTTGTGTTGCTGTTGTTGATGACGCTGTTGTTGCAACTTGTCAACACATTGACGTAAACTGACAACAACCGCAACGCAAGCTTATTTCATTTTAGGCATTGGAATTTCGTGTTGCCGCCTTTTGCAAATTTCATTTGTTCAAACACAAATGACACTCGCAATTATTTGCATTTTAATTGCAAAAACAAAATCTTGTTTATAACCACCAACAGCACAGAGCAACACATTCAAAAACATATGATGGCGCTCTTTTGCCGTTTCGCCTCTGTGTGTGTGTGTGTGTGTGTATGTGTATGGGTATGGGTATGAGAGAGTAAGAGAGCACAAGAGCAAGATCAAAGCGCGTGGCAAACACATGGTTTTTGTTTTTGGCAGAAAAATAAGAAGTAGCAACAGCATGATCGCTTACAGTTAGTTCAAGTGTGTGTTGTACAGTGGGACGAGAGTGCTGAAATTTATTCAAATTACGCTCATGTAAATAAATATAACATATGTATGTATAAACACATTGATTAGGAAGATATTTAAATATATTCGAAAATTTTTTTTCTATGTTATAATTCAATATTTTTCAACTTCCACTGAAAGAAAAAACTTCATTTGTTATACTTCAATTTCAACATAATTTTGATATCTACTGATATCATGCATAGAGTCGCTTACTCTACCCCAAGTTTCCAAAACGATATGTACATACAATGTATGTATGTATGTATGTATGTATGTGTGCACATAGAGATGTACGTTTGCATGTATTTGTATTTGTGTGTGTCGCGATATTTCTTGTACATATGACAAATATATTGGAAGGTAATAGTATTTATAAAAATAATGTGTGTACACCATAAAAATTATATGTATACATATACATATATATGTATGCATGTATGTATGTACATACATATGTATATGTGCACATGTGTCACACGCTGAGAGGCGAAAAAAGTCAATCACACAAACACAACCGCATCAAACGACGCTATCGTTTGCTTTGCGTCCGACGGTGAATTGCCCATCGACACCCGCCCGCAAATAACAAAACAGCGTCGCTGACAACAATCATCGCCTGTTCTCATTCTCGCTCTCTCAGACTGAGAGTCCCAGTTGGACTTTTTGGCTCTCTGCCTCGTATCTCGCTCTCTCCCTCGCTCTTTTTGTTTGCTTCTCGCTCGCGCTCATCGTGCCGCATACACTGTTTAATACTTTAGCACAATGTATCGGCATTTAGTTGATTTAGGCTAGGTATGCTAACAACAAACAAAAACGCAAAGTGCATATTACGAACAAAAGAAAGGAACACTTTTGAACTTATGATTATTGATTAATGCTAAATTATTTTTTAAAAAATTATTAATAAATAAATTATTACAAATTAAATATATTAATGAAAATATTATTTAAAAAAAAAAAAAAAACATTTATATTATTAATGATCATTTCATAAAAATAAATAAAATTTATATTAAACTAAGAACTGCTTTTGCTCGCCATATTCGTGATCAGTACGCTCGCCATTGACTAAAACAAAGTAGAAGCCAAAATGCCGTTACCGCCGCTGCTTCGCTGCGTGTGTGTTTCGCTCTAGTTTTGTTCACGAATCAACACACACTAGCGCGCACGCATTCTCACAAACTCACAGACACACGCACACACTTAAAGCAGAAGCACATGCACGTATGCAGCCAGGCAGGCAGGCAGGCAGACGATCGGGCGAGCGAACTGACAGTGGGGCAAACGACGACGCACTTGTTCCACGTCGCACTATTAATGAAAATGAATTGTAATGCGAACGTGTTAATTAGAGGGAAAGAGAGAGAGCGAGAGAGAAAGAGAGGGAGAGATAGCAGTGAAGAGAGCGGCTTTTTTATTTTATTTATTTTTTTTTTGTCAATGTGTTTGTGTTTGCAGAGTGTAAAAACAAACAAAACAAAAAGCATAGCATAAACCGAGCCGAGCGCATAGTGTGGCCAGAATAGACTCGACAGCGACAACAACAACAACAACAACAATACTAAAAAGAAAGCCAACCGATAAGCAACAACACGAGTTCTTATCGTTTTGCCACTCAATTATACAAATTTTCATGATTTGCTATTTGCCATTTTCGTAGTGCAGCTGGCGTCGACGGCAACGCCGACGCCAACGTCAACTGTAGCGTCGCACACAGCCGACGCTCACGTAATTGAAACGTCGGTCGCGGCTTTTACTCTAATTGGAATTGTTGTATGCCCGTTTTCCGGCCGGTTTTGGCCAAAGTGATGTGGCTGGCCAAAAGTAAATACACAGCATGGGCAGAGATAAAATGTATACATACATATAAATAAGTATTTATATATATGTATGTACATATATATTTTTGTATATATGCCTAATTATGTTTAAATACATACATACATACATACATAAAAATGTATTTGTTTGTATATAAAAAAGAAATAGAACAAATGAAGCAAAAAGAGGCAGAGTCAGAGTTAGCGGCATTAGCTGCCGACTGCGACTGCGACTGCGACTGCATATAAGAAGCAGAAAAACTAACAAACAAAAATTATGTGGGCCACGCTGAGCGCACTAGAAAGAAAGAAAGAGAGAGAGAGAGAGAGAGAGAGAGAGAGACGTGAGACAAAGAGCGCGCGCATTGGCATGATAAGAGCGGCCCCCAAAAATGTTTACTCACAGTTTTAGAAGCTACTGTGCTCATGCGGTCGGTCACTCTGCCCGTCTGTCTGCATGCGCTCTCTTTCTCTCTCTGTGGCTGGTGAAATACAGACAGAGCGTATGTATGGAGTTATACAATGCGCTCAAATCCAATAAGCAAGTGAAATTAGTTGATTGGAAATTGCAATGCATGCGAGAGAGCAGCAAACCAGTTAGAACATGAGAGCGAGAGAAGAGAGAGAACGAGCGAAAACTATAAACAGTTAAACAGGTGCATAACAACAATGAATCGCCTGCGTGAGAGCGTGCAAAAGCTTACACCACACAAATGCAAAAATAACAACAAAAAGCAAAAGAAACAAAACCAAACTCACACACACGCACAGCGCGTGTTGAGCGTGCACAGTGTGACCAGTAGTTGAGATAATGTGACGAATCTAGGAGCAGTCACGCTGCGTCGCCAACACGTGATGACAGACAAACATACATAGAAACGAAAATGCGTACATATATTTTCAAGATAAGCCAAAGGCACGGGCACAGCCAAAGGCAAACGAGCGAAGGCAATCTTTTACGTCACCAAATTGTGCCGTGCAGGCGGCAGGCGGCAGGCGGCAGGCAGGCAGACAGGCAGACAGCGACAAATGTGGAGATCAACACAGATCACTTACTCAACCCCAAAAAAACGTGAACGCAAACCGAAAATGTTTAAATGGCATTTTCCTAAACTAAACACACACACACACATAGAAATACTCATACATACAATGTATATGTATATGTATGCATATATATGTATGTGTATAGATGTATGTGTGTGTGTGTGTAATCATGTGATACCAAAAATAAAGAAAAATGTGAAAATCAAATAACAGCGACTGCGACAAGGCACTAAAAAGTCACAAGCAAAAGTGGAGCAATAAAGCAAACAGTCGAAACAGAAACAGCCAAAAAAAAAACATTATTGTGCACACACACATACACACAAACATGGTTGCATAGCTATGTGTGTGTGTGTGTGTGTGTGTGTGTGCACGGCAACAGCTCGTCCATTTCTAATAGGTTGTATTTGCAATTTACAGCAAGAGTAAATCTATGCAAATAGCTGCAAGCAAAAGCAGAGGCAAAAAAAAAAAAAAACAAAAACAAAACCCAGCAAACAATCAAAAGATACGCACAGCAAAAATGTCGCGAGACGCCGCCTGTATTAAATTTCAATGAAAACGAAAACAGAATGCAAAAGAAAAGCTTTTATGCACACACTCAAGCACACATACATATTTATTTATGTAAATGCATTCAGTCAGAATCCAATCAGCACTGGACCATCGAATACCAAATACCCTGTACATACATATGTATTTATTCAAGAGCTTGTACACACACAGATATATACATACATACATAATTAATCGAGACATTTGAGGAAATAGGTCATAGGATGGCTAAATAAATAATTCATCAATTTGAACTACATATATTAAAGCATATCAAGCATAAATAAATTTCATGCTCATGCATGTTTGTGCATGTCGTTAATATGCCCCTTCCAACTCCCAGCGCACACAGCACAGAAAAAAAAAAAAAACAAATGAAAAAGCAACACAGAAATTAGGCAAACAAAACCAATCTTAGCAGCTAGTGCTGCTGAGTAAATAGAATGAAGAGAGAGCGCCAGAGCGAGAGAGAGGGAGAGAAAGCGCTCTAAAATTGTTGACAAGCTGTAAACGCAGCTCGAACGGTGCACAGTGGAGCGAGTTAGTTGTGCAATCGACTTGTGCAGGCTTCGACGTAATCATTACATACATATGTATGGACTGCATATCGACCACATGGCTATTTGTATTTTTTATCAGTTCTTTTTCCTTTTATGAAACTCATACATAAATGCATATATATTTGCGGCATATTTATCAAGTTGTTGTTGTTATTGGTTTTTTTTTTCACACAGAGCTTTAGCAGTGTGTTAACCACTGTACATCGTGCTACATATTTGTTGTTTGTGTGGATCGGCGACTCGCTGAGGTCGTGTCGACGATTTCGTGTTTTGTTTTTTCGCCGTGTCTGCTTTGGCCGGGCGAAGGGCGTGTGTTGGGCGGTGGGCGAACACTTTGAATTTGTTTGCATTAAATACATGTGTTAATGCACACACACACACACACACACACATGCATGCATTTGTGGGCGCATGAAAAAGAGTATAAAAATAGTCGAAAAAATTTGCAGCAATTTAAAACTGTATTTTCTATTCTATTTTTTTCTTTCGAACGCATTTTAATTGACGTTGTTTTATTTTTTCACTTGTTTTTTTTTTTATTTGTGTTTTTGTTGTTTGCTCTGTCATCGCTCTTCGTTGGCTTTTGTTTTCGTTTCAGTTTGATATATTTTGCTCTCCGCCAGGTGAGCAAGTGTTCCAGGTATCGGCCATGTCGTTGTCGTCGTCATTTTTGTTGTTTTCTTCCTTTTCATCTAAACAGCTAAATAGTTGAATAACAAATGTTGAAGTGATTAATAAAGAGCAATAAAATAAAGCAACAGCGTACAAAATGACAACAATGCAAACAAACACACACACACACACACGCTAAGTCGAACACGCTTGCGCGCTCTCTCACTCTCTCTCGTTCTGCGGCCACTCTTAAGCGCTCTATTGCTCTTTCAGCATTTACGCTCTTGCGGCATCGCAATGTCAACAGACGCAAAAAAAAATAATAATAAAAAAAAATACCGATCCCGTTTACATTCAGCGTGGTAGTGTGCTTAGCTTGATTGATTTATTTGAACAATAGTAATTAATTTCGTATACTTTGTGCTATAGTTATTAAATTATCTTTTGTGGTAATCTAAACACGTACATATATACATACATACATACATACTTATACATTACATTACAAAAACAGTCTAAGTCTAAAATTCGTTTTAAATTATTTGGTGGTAGCTGTTGTTGTTGTTGTTGTCTCTTTTTGGCGACGTGCTGCTTCAATTAGTGCGCATTTCGCATGTTAGAGCGAGAGCTGCACGCAACAACAAAGCAAAGCACACTATTCTTTTGCTTTGCTGTATGTGCTTGTGTGTGCCGGTGGATCATGAGAGAGCCAGAAAATGGGCTGGGGAAGAGAGGTCATTTACTATGTGTGAGCGCGCGTTGTGTAAGAACAAGCAGCAGTATTATGTGTATGTGTGTGTATTGGTGTATAGCTGTATTTACGCATTTTTTCAGCATGATCTGTATGTATTTTTGTTGTTGCTGTTTTTAAATACAAGTTTGTTGTGCGTACATATGCAAAAAAAAAAAAAAAAGAAAAAGAAACAAATTGTGTGTGTGTGTGTGTAACTACGCACATGTATCTACTTATGTATGTATGTGTGTATGTATATACATATATTTGTGTATGCCTGTGTAAGGCCAGCAGCTTTTGGGCAGCGACTGCAACTGCGCCGATAAACTATGTACATATGTATGTATGTATGTACATACATGTGTATGTATGTATATATATATATACATACATATGTATATAAGTGTGTATGTAGCTACTTGCAGCTATATTAAGTAAAGGAAATTTGTGAACTTCTTTACAGAGAAGCTTGAAATCATTTTGAAATAAGTCCAATCAAGTTTTCTGTTAATTCGCAGCACATGTAATGTAAATACACACACACACACACACACACACACACACACACACACACGCTGCGTTCATTTACATAGTTTGAAATTAACGATTTCGTTTGCTTATCACAAAATTTGTAATGGAAAACGAAACCGAACAGAAAGAAGGAAAAAAAGAAAAAACGTAAAAACGTGAACAAAAATAATAAAAAAAAAATAAATAAAAAAAAAAACAAGAAACGAAATCGAATAAACAAATCGCCAGCACTCACATATTAATGATAATTTGCTGAAGGTTAAATTGTTAATAACAAATCGATGGCGTCGGCTGTTTGGCCCGGCCGGCCAACTGGAAATTGGAGTGTGAACGCTTTTAGCTCGATCCGATCTCATAATTGTTGCTAAACAGCGTTAATCACAAATCCACACACAATTAGTCGAACAAACATTCGTGCCATGCCAAAATTGTGTTTGACTTTTGAAATTGCGCGCCACAGCACGTGCTGCTATTCGCAGCTACATAACGACAGAGGGCGCGCTGGATGGTGTTAAGTGTTTTCTCGACATGCATTTTTAAGCAGCGCTTGTAATACTTTACTATATTTAAATATTCAATGTGATGCGTATATATATAGAAGAATATATATTTTTTTATTGTTAACAAAAAATTAGTTACAAATTATACTGGAGCTACAGCATCTGCAGTGTTAAACGTGTACACGTGCAGTTCTTACAGTAACATAAACAAGAGCTGCTGCTAACATAACAGTGCACTGCTTGTTGGCAATTGACAATAACATGAGCTCAAGATGGCGCCAGCGTAACAGTATTGCAGTCCAATAAAGCAGAGTAGCTAGCAGAACATTGCACTGCTTGTGAGCGGTCAACATGAAAATGAACAGCAGATGGCGCGAATAGAACAGCGCTGTACTTATATCCGACGTGACATAGATGGCGCCACCAATGACTTTTCGCTGTATACTTAATAAACAAATAAAAAGATATATTAAAAAAATTAAGAAAAATCTATATAATTCACTAATAAAGCAAACAAGTCGATAAACTAATTGAAGGCCCAACATATACATATTAAGCTAGCAATATGAAGTATCCGTCTCGACATAACCCCCAAAACAGTGTTGCAAAATGTCAGAACACGCAATCATTTTAACATCTTTACTTATTTAAGTTTTATTTATGCATTGTCCTTTGGTTTTTCTTTTAAATATACAATTGGGTACATTCAAACATGCATTCAATTTACAAAGTTTCGAGTTTTAAACGTTATTTAAGTTTTATGAATTTAAATTCATTGATAATATGCGTATTTTTTTTCAATTTTTTTTTTTTTTAATTTTCTTGGTTTTTTAATTTTAGGTTTTACAATTACAATACAAAAAAAAAAAAAAAAAAACAACAACATTTATCTATATTTATATGTAATATATATAGCGTAGTTTTGCTAAATTTTCGTTTTGTTTTTTTTTTTTTCTTCAGAATATATTATTTAATTTTTTTTCGTATTTTTTCGTATTTTTTCGTATTTTTTTCCATTCAGTTTAGTATTTTTTGTTCGGTATTAGTAGTATTAACTATGTAAGCTTGACTTTACGTATAAAATGTTGGATGTTTCGCGATGCTTCGAGGGCAAGTTTTAAGATCCTTACACGATTATCTATTATAATTCATATGTATGCATACGTGTACACATATATAGAGTATATATATATATATATATGTATATTTATAGTATTTTTTTTTTTTTAATATTTTTTTTTTTTTGTTTTTTTCTTTACGTTTGATGTGGCGCTTACAGAAGGAAAAGCTTAGCTGAAGGTTTTGAAAATTTCTGTTGTCCAGCATGAATACGTACATACATGGAAGGAAATACATAATAACATAACGGTACATACATAGAAATGGGCATGTACGAATACATCAATTCATACGTCAGTGTATGCAGTGCATACATCTGAGCATACATTAGTAGACACATGGGTGTACATCATTGTACATCATTCGGGTACATGCATACATCAATTTGTGTACATTGATGTACAGCTGCGTGCAAGCGTACATCGGTGCCAATGCATGCTAATGTACATGCATACGTACATCAGTGTATATAATATGATAATCTCTTATGTATGTGTCTTAAAGTACATACATACATACATGCATACATACATACATACATGCATAACTATTCATAGATGGAAATTCGTAGAAGAAAACGTTTGACGAGACGCAGCCAACTTAATTACGTTGCGCAGCGTTGCCAGACTGGCGGCAGCTTAAACTGAAGCTCAAGCTGAAGCTGACATCTACAGCTGGCCAAAAGGAGAGAGTTACATGAAATGCCTCGCCTCCTTTATCTAGATATTGATTCAAATTTATCTATATATATTATATATATATATATTTATATATATATTATATATATATTCATATATCTTTATATATATGCTGATTCATTTGTTTTGTTCTTCTTTTAGTTGTTCGCTACATTGACTAATTACTGTATGTTAGCACCACCTGGCGGCGGCCGCTTTATGTTCAGTTTACACTGCTTACACGCTACGGAAATGTTTCTCGTGTCGTCTCGCTCTAGCTACAGCTACAGCTACTGCTACTGCTACTGCTCTCTCGCTCGCTTTCACGTCTGTGCAGGCAAGCTCTCTCGCTCGCTCGCTCGCTCTCTCGCTCTCTCGCTCCCTCTTGCTCTTTCCCTATATATATACAATGATAGTCAAACTTAGGTCTAGGCATTTGATTTTTTTTCCGTTATTTAACCGGACACACTCCCTCGCTCCCTCGCTCTCTCGCTCTCGCTCTCTCTCTCTCGCTCACACACACACTGACAAAAAAAAAAAAACACATTCAACTGACGTTGGCTAGGGACTAAGTACTAAGCCTAAACGCGCTCCACTTGGCTGTCCGTGTGGACGGCCTGCAGCTCGAGCTCCGTTTCCTCGGCGAGCGTATATACGCCGGGCTTGATCTGTGCCTCGAGCAGCGGACTGGCGAGGGCGCTGTCCGCCGCAGTGGCATTGGCGTAGACGGGCGCCGTCTGGGCCAGGCCCAGGCGGGAGCCATTCGGATCCATGGTCAATATGGGCACCAGCTCGTGGTTCACGTAATCCTTCAGCACCAGCGATGTGGGCGTGTCTGGAAGATTGGGATTGGGAAAGTTGAATAAGCGAATTCGCCATTGCCCTGAGGCAGCTGCTCTCTGCTCTCTGCTCACCTGTCACCAGTGTCTCCTCGGTGGGATTGCGCTGATAGAGATGTCCGCGCTTCTCGTAGTGTCAGGAGGCGGGCATATAGTACTGATTGCCATCCTCATGGGACACATCCAGCATGGAGCCGCCGGGGCCGACGGCTGCGGTCGCGGCGCCCGCCTTCTTGAACTCGACCACGATGCGTATGCGATGGACGATCTCCTCGTGGATGACGTTGAAGCACATGGCGGTCAGCGTCATACCGGACATGATGTACACCGAGCAGAACCAGGTGGTGGCATTCGAGTCGCGTCGCAGCCCGGGCAGCATGTCGCCGAATCCAATCGTCGAGAGGCTCATGAAGCAGAAGTAGATGCCGTCGATGATGGGCCAGTTCTCCAGGCGATAGAGCACCGCCGCTCCGAACACTATGTAGATGATCATCATGGAGAAGCAGAGCAGGATGGGCGCCAGGATGCTCAGGCCGTGCATCGAGCCGCGTGACTCGCTCGCGCTGACCGAATCGATGTCGGCGCCGTTTCCCGTCTGTCCGGCCGGAGCGGGTGGCAACCCTATGCCCGGTATGCCCGGTATGCCCGGTATGCCCGTCGGTGTGCCGCCCGTGGAGGTGGCTGCTCCACCAGCCCCGCCAGCGCCTGCGCCGCCCACGCCACCACCTGCGGGCGGCTGTTTCTCGGGCGTGGCATGGTAGACATCACGGACGTAGTACGGCTCCTGCATCACGGCCTGCTGCTTGCGCAGCTCCTCCTGCTGGCGCTTGCGCTTCATGCGGCGCTCCTTCTCGGCCATGCGCTTCTCGTCGTAGCAGCAGTAGCCGCAGTTGGAGCACAGGCAGCAGCACAGCGCCTTCGAGAACACCTCGCGGGCCACCTTGGCCAGAATGCTGCCCGTGCTGCTCAGATAGACGAGGGTCAGGGGGATGCCGAAGAAGGCGTAGGCCACCGTCACGATCCTGCCGAGCGCTGTGCGAGGTGCGATGTTGCCATAGCCTAAGGCGAGAGTGAAACAGACAGAGAGAGAGAGAGAGAGAGAGAGAGAGGGAGGGAGAGATGGGATTAGTTACGTCATGAATAGAGAGAAAGAGAGAGGGAGGGAGAGAGAGAGTGAGAGTGAGAGTGAGAGTGAGAGAGCGAGAGAGAGATGGAGATAGAGAGGGAGAGGGAGATAGATGGAGAGAGAGACGGCATTAGTTACGTTATGAAGAGACAGAAAGAGAGAGGGAGGGAGAGAGAGAGAGAGAGAGAGAGACAGATGGGATTAGTTACGTTATGAATAGAGAGAAAGAGAGAGGGAGGGAGAGTGAGAGTGAGAGAGCGAGAGAGAGAGATGGAGATTGTGAGGGAGAGAGAGATAGATGGAGAGAGAGACGGCATTAGTTACGTTATGAAGAGGGAGAGATCGAAAGAGATAGAGAATTATATATATATATATATATATATAGAGAGAGAGAGAGACAGAGAGCGCGAAGTGTAGAGATTAATTAAACGAAGAGAGAGAGAGAGAGAGATGGGGTTAGTTACGTTATGATGAGAGAGAGAGATAGAGAGATCGAAAGAGATAGAGAGAGATAGATATATATATATAAAGAGAGAGAGAGAGACAGAGAGCGCGAAGTGTAGAGATTAATTAAAAGAAAAGAGAGAGAGAGAGAGAGAGAGAGTGACAAACAAACACAAATCCGTCTAAATAGATCTGGCCTATATACGTATAAATATAATATATAGCATAAATCCAGATTCTTGTCCATAAGGAAAGTTTTATTTTAATTTATTTTATTTTATTATTATATTTATTTTACTACTTATTATTATTATTTAGTATTTTACTATTTATTTATTTAAATTTATCATTTTTAATTTTAGAAATTTTTAAAATTTAAATTAAAAATATTTTTTTAAGTTTATAAAAGTCAAAAAGATTTTCTTTTGCTAAAAGTAAAATATATATATATATATATATATATATATATAAATATATTTTTATTATTAATTATATATATTATATTTATATTATATTTATTTTATATTTATTTGCAGCTCAAAAGTAAAATATATTTTGATAATTTTGAAAGAAATGTGAATAAAAAAAATCATGAAAAAAAAAAAAAAAAAATATATATATATATATATATGCAAATTTCGATATTTTTATTTTGTTAATTTTATTCTTTTATTTTATTAATGTAATTATTATTATTAATGTAAAAACGTTCCACATTCCCGCCCAAGCCCCATTCGAGAGACGCCCGTTGCCTTTGGCTCTGATTGGCTGGCGGCTGCTTTACAGTTATTGTTGGGCGTCTGCATAATGTCTAATTGGAATTCGTGCATTCGACAGCTGATTGGAGCGCATCACGTGGCTGAGCTGCCCCATGAGTGAGGCAATCTCGGTCGCGACTCGGAAACATCTGTTGCCCAAAATAATTAAGCGGGCGAGGCAATAAAAGCGCCTAACACAAGCGACGCCAGGTAGACCGCAAATGAAGGTGGTTATACATGTGGCATGTGGCATGTGGCATGTAGCGTGTGGCGTGTGGCATATGTATGTGGTGTGTTGATGGCCTGGCACACAGACAATGTCGTCTTCGTCAGGTGCCGCATGCATAAATTGAACATTTCTTAATTTTATTGTTGGATTTTTATGCACTTAAGGGATGGGTGTAGGGTGGAAGGGGGGGGAGGGGCATGGCTACGTGTTTTATTGCCCCGACATAAGACAGAGCAGAGCAGCAGAGCAGCAGAGCGGGCGCAGAAATTGAATCAATAGAAAATCAGTTGAAGCAAGTCGAGTGCCAACGACACGGGCCAATAGAAATGGAGTCAAAGACTTTGCATTTTGCTGCAGGGGTCTACAATACACACACACACACACACACACACACACACACACGCACAGCATGTAATTGCGTTGACAGCAAATTTAAATGAAATCCCCCGCCTGCCCGAAAAGTCTTAGCTAGAGCCAAAATGTCAATGTGTCAGAAGGCAGACGACGGCACAGTGGGGCAGCTGTGCGAAAAACGTGGCAAAAATACAAATGTTGATGGATGTGACGGATTATCAGAGAGTCTGCAGGTAAAGGATATTTAAAAATAAATTCAAATAAATATGAGCAAAGATATTTAAAAAAAAAAATACAAAAAAAAATGTTTAATTACAAAATATTTATTTATATTTATTTATTTATATTTATTATATATATATATATATATATATATATATATATATATATATATTTTTTTTTTTTTTTTTTAAATTATAAAACTTAAAATAAATATTTAAAATATAAAAAAATAAAATACAAAAAAATGTTTAAAACAAAATATTCAATTTTCCCATAGAATTACAAGTATTATGCAAATAATTGATATATAAATATATAAAATATTAATAAAAAACTTAAAATAAATAATATTTAAAATATAAAAAAATAAAATATACATAAATATAAAAAATGATATATATTTAAATAAAATTATGCTTTTCCGTCTATTAGTTTAGAAGCTGGTTTGATTTTAGATTATATTTCTCAAGTATTAAATTGGTCTATTTTGAGATTTATATAAAAGACTTAAGGAGGGGCTTCTGCATATCAGGTATAAATAAATACATTTTTTTAAATATATTTTTTGTTATATAATTTATAAAATTATTATATTTATTATTATTATTATTATTTATTATTATATGTATTTATATATTTACTATATATAAACAGAATTTGCGCAGATTTTTGTTTATCTGCTCCACTGTGCAACACACACTCACACACCAGTCGCCTGCACCCAGCCACGCCCCCTCACACACATTGCTGAGCTGGGTTTGAGGCTAATAATATTGGCATTGACCCGTTGCGCTGTAAAACTCAGCTGGCGCGCTGTCAATTTGTTGGCCAAGAAGCAGTAAGCAAAGGGGATGAGGTGGTGGGTGGCGGATGGAGGATGGAGGAATGGGTGAGTGCGAGACTGTAACTGATTGAAGCATCTACATATTTTATTGAAAGATATTGAAAGATTTCAATATTTAGAGCGTTTATTGTGGGGGCGTGCGTGACAGCGGGTTGCCCAGTTAAATGCATTATTCGTTTAACATGACAAATATATATATATATATATATATATATATATATATATATATATATATATATATATATATATATCATATATATTATAGTTGATATCAAATAAATAAAAAAAAAATAATATATATACATATATATACACTGTCTCTTCCTGCCCGCCGCTTTCCGCTCTTCATGAGCTTTGCCAGAATCTTCTTCTCTCTTCAGCCTGCTCAATTCTAGTCGCAAATGAAAATCACAACGACTCTGTGCTTAGCAATTTGTATCTCGCTCACACTCAGCAACAGCTCGAACTAAGTTCAGCAACAGCTATGCTTGTCTCGCTCACTCACACTGAGTAGAAGCGGATAAGCAGCCTGCAACTACACTCACGCGGATCATATTTTTACAACTCCAATACTAGTGCAAGAGCAACAGCCAATCGGGACAAAATTGTATAGAATTGGGCAATTGTAAAGAAGCTTTGCTCTCCTCATAACAAAATATGTCTACATAATGACAAAGCAATAAACAAATAAATAAAAATAGTAATAAAATGAATAATAAATAAATAAAAGAATTTTTAAGAAATTAATAACAACATAAATAATAAATAATAAAAGAAAAAAATTAATTGTAAAATATATATTATAAATATAGTCATAAAACAAATATACATAAATTTTGTAAATCTGAATAATTCCTTCATAAGTCAGAAACTAAAAATATAATATATTTCACCTACTCCAAGCATAGTTAACTGCTTCAATGCTTCAACATTAAATCTAACTGTGCAGCTCTTTTATATGTGTATAATGTTATGGCTCTGTGTTAATCCACTTCAGAGCCGAGCTCGAATCATGGCCATTCATAAAGCGCACAATTACATAAAGTGCTGATATCGATGTTTTGCTTATGCATCGAAGGACTCGCATAAAGCAGGATATGCCAAGGCATAAAACCCAATTCCCAGCAAGCAGCATAAAGGAAGAGGGAGCAACGAATGCCTTCGCACTGGGTGTGACGCCCGCGCTAGATGCTCAATTGATGATAGTGAGTGCTGTGAAAATGGAAAATGAAATTTAAAATTATTTTGCAACTAAATTACTTGTCTTATTGCCGTCCAGGGATTGCCGGAGTTGGCTATTTATTGTGGCACAGTCCGGAGCCGGGAGACCCAGCCGGAGTCAGGGCCCAATGCCAAATCGGGACAGAGCCAGAGCAAACCGCCTATAAATTCCCATTTATGCCCAAGACAATCATTGCGAGTTGTACACACACACACACACACACACACACACACACACACACACGCACACACTCGTTTACATATAAAGTGTATCTTATATACATGAATGCGCGTGTATGTGTGTGTGCGTGTGTGCGTGTGTTTATTATAGGAACTGTGAAATGTTCTCAAGCTGAAACTAGCAATGGAAACGTGGACGCTGCAGCACGCACGATCTTTGCACGAAATTGTGACGATGAAGTGAACTGTGACAGCAACCGTGACTCGAGTGACAAATGTGAAATTCTGTATATGTACAACACATGTCAGATATGTAGATGATATATATCTATATATCTATAATAAATATATTTGATGCGATAATTGCCTTTTATCAATACATATATCCAAAGCATAAACTGACAACACGGAATACTCAGTATTACACAATAATTTGTTGGCCAGAAGTTTTCGCAGAATTAGGGAAACCCAAGCCCGGAAACACAAAGTCATCTTTCAGCAAGTCAATGAGAGGCGCTCACACAACAGAGTGCACAACAGGAGCACTACAAAGAGCCTCCGCTGAATGCCGGTAGTAGCTGTTGAAGCCTTTCAACAGCTCCTCCTTGAGAGTGCCAAAGCTGCTTTAGAAATTGATTCCAGGGATTGCCAAACTTTATTGACTTCCAGGTTGAATATTTTCAAAAACAATAATGTAACTTTCATAACAATTTGTTCTATGTTCTCATTATAGCAAAGGCAAGACTTGCAGCGACTACTTACATATAATTTAAATATAATTTTAAAATAATTAAAAAAAAATATTCTCAAAAATATTAAAATATATAAAAACAGTTTCAGAAATAACAAAAATTTTAAAAATTAAATTTTAAAAATTATTGCAGTTTAAAATTAAATTTAATAAACAAAATATCAAATAAAGAAATTTGAAAAATTCTTTTCTGTTTAAGTAAAATCTTGCAAATTTTATCATAGTTAAAAAAATTCATATAGATATAAAAATATGTGAAACGGTCAAGATACAAACAAATAAATGATAAAAAATATTTAAATAATAAATTAAAATACAGAAAATATTAATATATATATATATATATATATATATGTATATATATATATATATATATACATATATACAAATTAAAATATTTCAGTTCATTATAAAAATACATGATAACAAATATTTAAATAATAAATTAAAATACAGAAAATGTTAGAAAAAAAAATATATAAATTAAAATATTTCAGTTCATTATAAAAATAAATGATAACAAATATTTAAATAATAAATTAAAATACAGAAAATATTTAAATATATATATATGTATATACAAATTAAAATATTTAAATTCATTCTAAAAATAAATGATAACAAATATTTAAATAATAAATTAAAATACAGAAAATATTTAAAAATATATATATGTATATACAAATTAAAATAGTTCAGTTCTGTTTAACATAGACAATTTTCAAATATTTAAAAAAAATTTCTAAATGGCTAAATAAAGCTCCTACAGATGTTAAAATATTTTAAAGAGCTTTGGAATATGCAAAGCAAATTTTAAATGTAAAATTAAAATATTATATAAATAAATCATAAAAACTTAAAATGTACAAAATTAAAAAGCTATCTAAAATATATATAAAATATAATTATATTAAAGAAATATTTATAAAATAAATGCTTTTAGCTTATGGCTGCAGATAAGCCTTAAAGTACTTCAGCAAGACTTTTGGGTAAAGTCTCGGCAGCTCCATGCGTATACAAATAATATGCCATTAAAACCGTTCAGGTGAGTCGAGTCAGTTGCTCAGGTAATTAGACTTTAAAGCGATTCAATGTCCGCATGCTAAATGTTGTTTATAATAATCAAAATTTCATTGGCATTTCGTGAGCAAAACAAATGAGAAACTGAAGCCAAAGGACGAGCCATCTCTAGGCGATGCCTCTGTGTGTGTGTGTGACTGGGGCCCAGTGCATTGGCCCAGTGGCTTAGTCGAGGGCTGGCCAATAATAATAATCATATTGTTGGGTGCTCATAGTTGTTGTTGTTGTTGTTGTTGTTGTTTTTTTCTTTTCATCTTCTGTTTTTTGTAGGCGTTCGCCCAAGAACAATGTGCTGGGCGGCCATTGCGGCCATGGCGTCCATTGAAAGCCGCAAAACAATAATAATAATAATAATAAGCCGCCTGCCTGGCAAGCAGGAAGCCATGTTAATACAAATGTCCCAGCAGCTGAAGCTGCCTCTGCTGACTAACGCAATTGCAAACTGACAATGCGACCCGAAATCCATCCCCTCCATCTCTTGCGCCCGCTCACTGTCCCTGAGTATTTTATGCAGTGGGCGGCATTTGGGGATTGGGATTGAGATTGAGGCAGGGTCTGGGGCGTATTTGCTTGTCGGCCCTTTGCATGAACTGCCAAGATCAGCACAAAATTTTTGCAAATTTTATTTTATAGCATTTTCACAAGTGGAAAGTCGTGTCTATGCCTCTCACTCGCACGCATCCGACTGTCTCTGTTCCTTTAAGTGTGTGTGTGTGTGTGTGTGTGTGTGTGTGTGTGTGTGTTTGTGTGTGTTTTGGCCATTCGGGCTAAGCAAATAGCTTCGTTTGTTGTTTTGCTCTATCAATATTTGACTTTCGGCTTGTTTTTTGTGGGTGAACCTACGAAATTACCGAGCAACGACAACAGCAACAACGGCAACAACAGCTGAAGACAAGAATTACAAAAAAAAAAAAAAAAAAAAACAAAAATAAAAAGCGCAAACGCCAGCACTTGACGGCCCCTGGGAAACCGAACAACTGCAAAGCTCTGTTACCTCTGTTCCCTCCAAGGCTGTGTGTGTGTGTGTGTGTGTGTGTGTGTGTGTGTGTGGGAGCGCCTTGACAATGCCAATTGAAAGATATTCTTCTCACATGAGCACACAAATGACAGATGAGCATCTCTGATAAGCCACACACACACGTACACACACACACACACACAGATTGTAAGTCTAACAGGATTCGTCGAAATTGTTCAAAGTTTTTCAACTATGGAATTTGCAACATTTTACCTTTATATATATATATATATATATATATATATATATATATATATATATATATATATATATATATATATATATATATATATATATATATATATATATATATATATATATATATATATATATATATCCATCCCCATATGGTCTCTTATCTAAATTGTTAAATTGACACAGCTCACATTGCGTTCAATTGATTTGACCTAATAGAAAATCTCATGCGAATGATTAGCATCAGCTTCTCTCTTCGTCTGTTTATTAATTGTTCAGCTCTAAACGTTTTCGTGATAGCTTTTTGCATGGATTATATTGATTTTGATTGTATTTGATTTTATTCAAGATGCATCAAGCTCTTTGCAACTTATCTATCTTCTACCAGTTTCTTTCCCTTTCTCTCCATTTCTGCCGTTTTCATATTTATATAATTTAATAATTAAGCATTGGCTCTGCTTCTCTCCATGCTTCTCGCTCTGCTTCTCTCCATGCTTCTCTCTATGATTCTCGCTACGCTTCTCTCCATGCTTCTCGCTATGCTTCTCTGCATGCTTCTCTCTACGCTTCTCTCTATGCTTCTCTCTATGCTTCTCGCTATGATTTCCCATATGATTAAGTTAAGTTTAGTTAAGCTTCTCTCTTTCTCTCTCTCTGTACTCATTGCACTCTAACTCTATCCTTTTCTCTATACTTATCATAATTCAATTCATTATGCTACCAGCTAAGCTTCTTCCTATGCTTCTCGCTTGGCTTCTCGCTAAGATTCCTGCCTAGCATCTCATATACTCTTAAGCTTCTCGCTTTGTCTCTACTTCTTATAATGTTTCTAGACATATATGCCTTATCTGTTCTAAATGCTTCTCTCTCTGCTTCTCACTCTGTCTCTATATCAACCAACTCTACCTTGTTCTTCTTTCTCTCTGAGTCCAACGACTCAGTTGCTTAGCTTCTCTCTGCAGATAAATTGGTCTACTATATTTTCTCTGTCTCTCTCTCTCTCTCTCTCTCTCTCTCTCTCTTCTCGTCACGCTTCTCGCTTCGTATTGCATTTATTGCTTGGGCTTTTCCCTTGGTTAATTAAACTGGCAAATCGAAGCGCATGACGCCAGCCCATCGATCCGCTGTGGTCGCTGGTCGATGGTTGATGGTTGATGGTCTGGTCGCTGCTGTGGCCGTGTCACAAGGTGAATGGGCCGTGGACCCTATTGCGGTGCTATCTAAAATCAAGTGCACGCCGAAGTTCACTTGACGCTCTCTGGCCACTGAAGTAAAGCAAATTTCCGTTTGGTGGAACATAAAATTTATGGCCCACGGCCATGGTGTCGGGCATGCCACACATGGCACTTGCCCCTTCCCCTCCCACCCCCTCACTCTCACGCTCTGTCATGCATGTGCTAAGCACTCTGGTCTGTTGGGCACTTACCAATTGTGGTCAAAACGGTCAGCGAATACAAAAACGCTTTGGCGAAATTCCATTCATGCGGTGGGCCACCCACGCCGACGCCGCCCGCAAGGCGATGATGATGAAAGTGGGTGTGAAGGAGCACAGCTTCCGTGGCTGGATTGTTGGGTGAACCAGCTGAGCCACCACTAGCACCGGCCCCAGCACCACCAGCCCCAGCCCCAGCCGCAGCCGCAGCCCCACCAGCCACACCACCAGCAGCAACTGAATGTCCGGCAGCCACATCGTCGTGTGATAATTGCAGCATAACATCCTCGTTCAGTCTCTTGATTAATTGGTCTTGAAACTTGGCAATTTCAAGTGCGGCTAATCTGTGAGTGGAAGAGAGATAGAGTGAGAGAGGGAGGGGGAGTGAGAGTGTGAAAGATATATAAAGAGTCAAGCGCTTGCTTACTTTGTCCAGTTCTCCTTGTAGAGTATGTTGAGAGACACGGTGATGTCCCAGATATTCTCAATGGTGCGCTGCCGTACATCATAAGTATCCGGCGATAGGGCAAACTGCGCCTGACCCCCGCCATCCATGTCGCTGTCATCCAATCCATAAACAAAGTCATTCGATGCCTGACCGTACGCGCCATGGCCCTGGCCCTGTCCCTGTCCCTGGCCCTGGCCCTGGCCCTGGCCCTGGGCAACTGCAGCGGCCACCGTGTCATTGTCCGCATGCGGTCCGAGCTGTGTCTGCGGCGACCTTTGCTGCTGATAGATGCCATTGCCGTTGCGCTTGGTGGATGCCAGCGTGTGCTGTTGGTGCAGCAGCGCCGAGTCCTCGTTCTCGATGGTTAGGAATATAAAGGAGCCTGCAAAATAGCATTAGACTCATGAGACTTCACACACAACAACAGAGTGTCGGCCTCCAAAATAACCAACGGCAGCATTGTGCGGATAGCTGGGAGGCAGCTGGGAGGCAGCTTGGAGTCAGCTGGGCCCAGCTCATAAATAGCCCAATTTTAGGGCTCTGCTCGGGCATTGCAATTGCATTGCTTAAATTGTGCCTGACTCGATTGTCTCTGCATTTCTCTCAATTTCTCTCGATTGCAATTCACAAATTTGTCTGCAATTTGTCCGCAAATCAATTCTTTGTGCATATTTTGGCAGCCTAAGCTCGGGCAATAATTTCTAAAGAATTTATTTGAGTGGGTTTTTACTTAGTATCTATTACACCCACACACACACACACAGCACACACACAACAATTCACAATTATTACATCTGTTACGAGGCCTTTGACTCAGCAAAAGCTGCATTTTTGCCTCAATCAAAAATATTTATTCATAGAATATAAAGATGATTTTTGCAATATTAATATTTGTCTCTTTGTTCAGCTTTCAGCTCCTTTTCGGTTTCAATTTGCATAAATAATTAAGTTGCAAATATTTTGGAAATTCATATTGCAATCGCCTTTTGCTGGCTTTAAGCATTTCCCTTTTGCCTTTTGCTTTTGGTATTTTCCCCTTTTAGTTTCTCATTTAAATTCTCAGAAATTCTCAGAAATTCCATTTCCGTATTCCTTAGTTGTTATTGTTTCTTGGCTAACATATCTATTGCATTGGCTTAAGCTATTTGCTTAGTTTCGCCTTGTTTATTAGCTTCTATAGCTGCGGCTATATTTCGGGTTGGTTTATTCAATCATCAGCTCTCCATTTATTCACTCTGCCTCTTTCTCGGTCTCTATATGTCTGTCTCTGTCTCTTTCTGTTTATTCTGATCTACTAATTTCTATATTTGCTTTTTGCTTTCTTTCTCTATCTATCTCTCATTCTTCTACTCTTCGTTTTGTCTTCTGTCTCTCTTTCTGCATATCACTTTAATTCTCTTCTTCTTTCTGTCTCTCTTTTCATATAACTTCCTCACTGTCTCTCTCTAACTCTCCCTCTCCCTTCTTTTTAGTTTCTCTCCTATTCTTCCCCTATCTCTATTACCTCGCTATGTTTCTTATTCGTTTTCTCTCTCTCTATATATACAAACGCATCTCGATTTTCTTACTCTCTCAACTTTTACTCCCTTTCGTTTTTTCACTTTCTCTTCCTATTTATATCTAATTTTTTCTTTATATCTATTTTTCTCACTATTTCAATCTCCTTTTCTCAATCTTCCTCTCTCAATTTCCTCTCATTCTCTCTCTGTATCTATCTCACTCTCTCATTCTCTTTCTCTATATCTTTTGCTCACCCACTCTCCATATCTTTGTTTCTCACTCTTCATTACTACTTCTCTCTCTCTCTCTCTCTCTCTCACCCTCTCTCTGCTCAGGAGGGATTGAGGTTAAGAGATTTCAATATTAGTCCCTTTTTACCCCTTTCTCCCTCTCTCCGGCTCTATCTGCTCTTTCACCCCACAGCCACAACTATTAAATGGACTTCAAATTTGACATAAAAAATCTTCTAAATTAAGTTGAATTCATCAAAACATTGACATTTTTAAGATATTTGCCCCTCGTAGGGACTGGCCTCTAGGAATTCGGGTCCATCAAAAACAGGCAAAAAGGCAACGGGTCACATTCAGTTTAGTTGTTGACATGACGAATAGTCAGTGCCCAGTGCCCAGTGCCCAGTGCCCAGTGCCCAGTGCCCAGTGCATAGCATTTGCTGCATAAATTCCGAGGCTAAAGCCTTGTCACTCACATAATGTCTATGCTGATCAACCAATATATATATATATATATATGTATATATACATGTTTGGGCAAACATGTGTTGCTGTAGCGGCATTTGTCAAGTTTGTAAAAAAAGTTTTTCTGCTACACTCGCCGTAACTTTAACAAAATTTTTGCTGTGTTTTTTTTTTTTGTCTTCTGCTTTTTTGGGTCTGGAAATGATATTATGTGGGGTATGATGAGTCGATGTCGTCGACAAAAGCCAACACATGTCAAAGTTAAAAATAATACATGAGCGTGTGTGGCAGGACTGTGAATTGGCGGCTGGACGGCAGCAGCAGCAGGGAGAAGCGACAGCAGCAGCAACACAAAAGAAGCAATTGTTGTTGTTGTTGTTGTTGTGCTTGGCCAACTTGAAACTTTTGTTGAAGCGTTAAAATGCACGCAAAATGGAGTACATACTAGCACATATGCATAAACACGCACGCTTACACACACAAACACACGGAGTGGGAGCTGTCAAATGGGCGTGTGCTGACGTCACAAACTCACGCACCGGAGCCTAGAGAAAGTTAAATAATTGTTTGTGTCATTTGATGATTTCCTTTAACAAGGCAACACGGCTAACTTTTTGCGCAGCTGTCACACACACACACACACACACACAGAAACACACACACACACACATGCTGGCTGGAGATGAGCTACAGCGCGACTTTTGACAATGTCTTTCTTCTATGAATATTAAAAAAGAGCGCAGACTTAATTAATATTTTTATTGCGCTTAAGAGTTGGAAAATATTTTTGAATATATTAATAATGTTAAAGAAATTACAAATTTAATCAATTCGTTCAAAATAATTAAAATAAAAATTATTTTAAAAACATTTTTAATTCGAATTTTTATTTTTTTTGTATATGTATATTTATGAATAATATTTGAAATATTTTGAGCCTCTGTATGTTAATAATAACATAATATTAATAAAAATATTAATATTTTGAATTACTAAAATTAAAATGAAAATTAAATTACATTTTTATTTTTTATATATATTTAAATTTTTAATTATTAAAATTAAGATTTATATATTTTATATTACATATAAATAAGTTAAAATTTAAGTAATTATATAATATATATATATAATATAATTATATATTATGCCGAATTTAAGTTTAAATAAATATTTAAAAATAAAATAAACTAACTATATGGGGGAAATTCTTTAGATTTTTTATTTAGACAGCTATTTCGCAGTTGCCAGATGTGTAAAAAAATGCAAGCTGGCAACACTGTGAAGTGCGGCTTATGATCCTAAATCGAATGCTTAAAGATATTTTAGAGGATTTGTAAAATAATTTGTACTTATGTTTAAAAATTGAGTTAAGTTCTAAAAAAATATAATAAATGGAAATAAATATTGATTAAAAATTTATATAAATAAATTAAATAAATTATATAATTTTATTTGTCTGATTTAATTATTAAGTGCTTGAATTTCAAAAATTTAATTAAAAATTGTATTGCCTTCGACGTGACTTTCCCAGTTTGTAACAGTTTTATTATCAGCTTTTCGTGATCAGTGACACATCACAGTGCTGGGCTTGGGCATCACTGACGCCCCTTCGATTTGTTTAAAGTATTTGATGTAGCGCATGTGTCGCATGCCTTTTGCATGCTGCCTATTTTGTCACTTTGTCTCGCAGCCTGTCACTTCCGTGGCCGACATGTTCGCACAGCCGTCTTTGGTTTCTAATGCGAGTACACATGGCTGGCGACACGGCAGGAACATGACAGCGCTGCCAATGTGTGCGGGATGATAATGCCGAAGACACACACACGCACACATAATTGTCAGCCGGATAAGTTCTCGAGTTTTCGGCCTTGTGGCAAAACTCGCGGCCGACGCCATTTTGGCGTTTTCTTTCCATTTCGCATGCGGCTGGCAAAATGATTAATTAAATTTATCACATCGTCGTCGCTGGCGCTGCTGTTGTTAATTTAAACGTCGAAATTGTGACAGGATACATTAGGTATCTGTTGTTCCAACCAGCTCTCTATCTCTAGCTCTAACTCTAACTGTATCTTTAGCTGTAGCTGTAGCTGTAGCTGTAGCTGACGCAAAGCAGCCGCAAAAAGTCAGCGGCTCGCAAGGAAAATGCTGCGTTAATTAGTCAACATAGCGAAAGCTCCTAAGGACAAACGGCAATGTGACAGCAAAATGTTTATACAACTGATAGTTTCGCTGTATATATGTATATATATATACTTATGTATATATATATACTTATATATGTCTGGCTATAATTAATCTAGCGCAATGCCACAGTTGCTGTCCAAATTTAATGAGCAGCTTGACTCGAGCGTCTGAATGTCAGCGACACATTACAAATGAGCTCGACTCAGTCAAAGCTGTCTTAATTGGCCTTCAATTAAAGGAATCATTTATAAATTCTATCAGCTCTTATTAAAATTCATATCCATATCAAGCTTTGATTCGATTAGAGCTGAAATGAATGCCAGAAATAGTTATGAGAATCGCAAAGAGGGGTGGTATTTAAATGCATATTCATATTAGCCTCGGAAAAATTATGAATACGCTCGCTCCAAAAAATGTTTCGCAGAAATTTCGATTTCCAAAATTTAGACTTACCAAGCAAAGTGTAGGCCAAGAGCAGCATGCAGATGCCCAAATTGGTAAGTAGAGCGGACCAAACGGTTTGCGCTGTTTGTTTGCGTTTCTTCGATTTGGTGGCATAGCCGGGCGGCGCTTTGGCCTCCGCTGCGCTGGGTCCGGAGCTGAAGCAGGCACACCAGCCCTGTCGCCGGGCGCGCTGCTGCGACTGCCCGGTGGACGTTGTTGATGGCGGCTCTTTGCGTGTCGGCGCCGTGTTTGCCACCAGCTGCAGGGGCAAGAGCTTGGCGTTGCTTTTGAGTGTGCCGCAATTGCTGTTAATGGAGCTGCTGGCGCTGTTGGCCAGGGCGGGGCCTGGGGGTGGCAACAGCTCGGTTACATAGCCAATGGTCGAAGGTGTTGGGTATTTAAGTATGCCGCCTGGCTGTGGCTGCTGCGATGCTTGCGGCGGCGGCGGCGGCTGCTGCTGCTGTGTTGCCACTTCAATGTCCTCTAGTGTCGGCATCGGCAGCAGCTGGGTCGGCGTTGCCAACGACATGCTCGTCAGCGACATGGGCATCATTGTTGTCGGGGGCGTCGGCTGCTGCTGCTGCATCTGGGTCTGCATCTGGGGCTGCGTCGTTGTTGGGTTGGTCAGGGTCATCGTTATTGGGATTAGGTTGGACGGGGTAGGCGTTTGGATCAAAGGGGAAGTGGAAGATGTCGACGTTGGGATCGGGTTCGTCGTCGTCGTCGTCTTGAAGGTGCTTGTTGAAGGCGGCGCGGATAGCATCACGGGCAACTTGGGTGTTAGAGTCCCGCTGGATATGTTGGAGAGTACGCCAAAAGAACTGTAGCTGCTGCTCGACGTAGCCGGGATGCCGCCATAGCACAGAGTCGTTGCCGTCAAATATGTTTCTCTCTCCCCGCTGTAGTCGCCGCATGTAACTCTCTGCGACGCAGGCGGCAACCCAGATGGCATCTGCATTGTTTGGTCCGAATTCATCTTGCATTTGTGGTTCTGTTGTTTGCTCCTGGCGTTCGGTTAGCTGCAAGAGACACAAGTTTATATGTTTAAGATTAAATAATGCAAAATTTAATTTTATATACATTTAATTCAATCATATGCCCAAAGTTAAGTAACAGGCGTTGAGCAGCGCCAAGAAATTTACCTACAAATTCATTCAAAAGTATTTCTTGGGTGACCACACAAGAGTGATACTATTTTCAATAGCTATATGTCAACAGTCGGGAATATAATGGATTATATTTAGTTGTCAAAATATTCAATAAGATTTGCCATTTGTTTATATTTAAAAGTTATTAAAATTTTCAAAAATTTTCAATGTTAATGCGGCTGAGTTTGAGAGTGAACTATGAACTCATATTCTTTCTCTTAGTGTTCTCGAAAGTTATAAAATCTAGAGACTTGAAATTTGAGATTTACATTTCCATATAATATATGTAGCAAAATAAGTTGATTTTTCACAAATATATTCCTTTATACCATAAGTAGTATTATTTTTTCACTCATCTCTTCCATTTATTTACTATCGATAATTATCGAATTTTTTACATCTATTATTTTTTCAAATATAATTTTAAAAAGGCTAAGAGCTAGTTTAATAAAGCATCTTTAAGGGTAAAATCATAATCAAGCTTTTTGAAAAGCTCTTAACAATTCAACAAAAATCTCTGCACTTCTGAAAAACTTGAGCAGGCTTAGACCAAACTCTAAATGACATATCAAATATTTGCTCAAAATTTTGCACATGAGTTTCAGACCACAAAAAGGAAGAAAAAAAAAAATAAAAAATAAAATAAATGAAAACGTTGACAGTTTCATAGAAAGCTTAATTTCTTAACAACACAAGCTTTGTTGACTATTTACTATGCCGGGCCATATGCCATTTCGAGTCGTTATTTAATTTGAGTTTTATTGTCTTAATTTGTTGTTGCCTGGCGCGCGCTTGGTTTGTATCTTGTTTCGTTTGTTCTTCTCTATTTTCTCTTGTCTGTTTGAAACACAAAACAACAACAAAATAAATAAAAAAAATGTAGAAGAAAAACAACTTTTGAAATGGCAGGGAAAAGACCTTCGTGCTGGGCGTCCGAGCTGTCCCCCTGGCCGCACTATTCGCACCTGACCACGCCTTAGCTGTGCGCCCAAACATTTACCTTGCACCTGCATGCGAAATGTGCAACAAATTTCGTGCACTTGAACTGAATTATTGCCATTGTTGTTGCTGTTGCAAATTGTTACTTGGCACGACGACACTCGACGGCCTTTTGACCGGCTTTGGCGATGCAACAAGGGCAACAACTGCTGCCTCATTGTTTGCTCTGGAGGGGAGCGCAGCTTGGCGGCAGCTTAAAATATGCAACGCGCACTTAAGCAACTCAGTGGCAGCTGCCGCTCAGAGGCGTTCATAATTGCCCAAGCAGCTAGGTGCCTACAGCGCGACGCCCCCTACAAACTAGCACCTGACTCTGCTTATGTGACTGCAAAATACTCTGGTTGCGAAAGAGTGTGTGGAAAAAAGGTCCTGATATTTAACTATTAATAATATATTAAAAGCTTATAAAAATGTAGTTAAATTAGATTTTTTTTAAATATATATATATATATATATTTTTAATAAAATTATTTTCAAATAAATATAGTTCTACTCTATATATTATTATTCAATTTCTCTATATTATTATTTTCTATCAAATGAATTTCTATATTTTTCTACTTCCAACATCAGTCTAATACACCCATCGCCGTGACAACTGCCCAGGGTATTCGAGTGGCAGCATCTCGAAGGAAATAAATTTTTGTTTTTCTTGCTTCTACTTTTGCATTTCTTTGCATTCATTTGCGCTTTTCTTCCAGCTAGCTGGGGGCTAATCAGCCGACGCTTTACTTTCGCTTTGCTCTGGCACTAATTGCCAGCCAATGGATTTTTTCGGAATGCGTTTTCTAATGAAAACTAAACAATTTCCACGCTCACATGCATTTCAATCAGTCGGCAAATACAAACAATGCAATTGAATCGATTTCGCACAACTCGAGGCGAGAGCGAGGAGAGAGAGAGAGAGAGAGAGAGAGTGAGAGTGAGAGATAGAGAGAGAGACTAACTCGAGCAGAACTGGTTCTTGGCTGAGCAGTGGCTATAAGCCGCTTAGGCAGCACAGCGACCTTTACGCAATCGGCTCAGCAGGCGGGCGACGCTCTACCTCGATGGGGTTTCCCAATTGTCAAGGCGATTAATTTCGGGTAATTACAATTTAATGAAAATCATTCAATTGTGCAAATTAATGAAAATGTCTGCACAGCTTAAGCCAAAACCATAAAGTGGCCATAGCACTGGCTGTGCCGTTCGCACAGTTTTGGCCACAGTGGGCGTGCCCGGTGCCTAATGCCCCTTAATTACTCGCACTAAGCTCGATTGAAACTCAAAGGGCGTACGTAAATCCTATCAATGACAAGCATACACAAGGACACGGATACAGATATATATATATATATATATATATATATATATATATATATATAGGAAAATTAATCTGTGGGCGTGGCAACTTGGCATACTAGACATATGGATGAGGTGGTGCGTCTGCTGGCCTCGGAAATTTTAGAGTATAATATTAGAGTAGACTTCTCCTAGAGTAGACTTCTATTAGAGTTAACTCAGTGAGAGTGGACTCCATTTAGAGTGATCTGTATGTACTAGACTCTATGAGAGTAGACTCACTAAGACTAGAGTCTATGAGTAGAGCCTAAATAGGTTTATAGAGTTTTTGCAAAACTAGGTAGTCTTAGCTGCTGGTCGCTCTGCCTACATTCGATCTCCCTGTGCTCGCTCTAGCGATGATCGCTCTCCCTGCGCTCGTTTACTCAGCGCCTACCTTCTGCATAAAGGCATAAAGGCATTGTTCAATTGGAACTTAAGGTGATCGGACGTGTCGAACTACGAGCGCGGAGTTAACAAGCTGTGGGAATAACCACACATATAAGGCATTTTTTTTTTATTTATGTAAAATATAAAAAATAAAGTAGAATATAAATATATATTTAAATTCTATTTTATTTTTTCCATTTTCTTTAAGCTTATTTTTATTTATTTAAAATATATAAAAATATTATTTTCGTTTAAAAGATTCTACCTTATTTTCCACTTCAAGCTTTTTTTTTTATTTATTTAAAATATATAAAAATATTTTTTCCTTTATAAAAATTCTACTTTATTTTATATTTTCTTTTAGCTTTTTTTCAATTTTTTTTTTAATATTATAATTTTTCAAAAGAAATTATATTGCATTTAATTTTGTATTTTTATTTTTATTTTTCTCTTTAGACTAATTTTCACTTTAGCCATTTAGAATTTAAAAATTATTTTGTTTTACTAATTTGTAAATTTAAAAATTAAAAAAAAATATATATATAACAAAGTTCTAGTAAACCGATCGAATGATCTTAAATATCTCTTAAAATTTCTTGTTGTTTTCTAAATTGACAATTTCTTGGTCAACCAAGTAAGGCTGAGAGCGAAATGGGAGCAGCTGCTGGCTAGTCATATTCAGGATTTTAAGTTTCATCTTTTTCGGGTTCCATCCTTTTATTCTCTGCTGGCGCAAACCAATTAGGCAACCCAGCGGATACGAGGCCAACAGCAATAGCTTTCGTTTTCCTTGACCATTTTCGTCTGTATTTTTTTTAGTTTTGTCATGGGTCGCTGTTGCTTTAAACCAAGTGCGTTTATTGGCTCAGTTGGCGACGAGCGCAATTCCACTCTTTCCGTCTAGTTGACTGTCTAACTGTCTGTCAATCTGTATGTCCCTCTGTCTCTCGGTGCGTCTCTGTATGTCTGCGTGTCTGGCTGCCTGTCTGTCTGCCTGTTGGCTTTCATCCATCTCAATTTACTGCGTAAGGCTTTTGTCAACGGCAAGAAAATTGCTGTCAAAAATTGCAATCCCAAAAGGGGGACAAGCACGACAAACAAAGCGAAAAAAAAGCAGCAGCAGAAGAAGATATATACATTTATAAGCCGTCTCGTCTGGCTAGCAATGGCCCAAAACTAACTGGCAAACGTAATGGCCAACTGGCACTGTAAGCGGCCCTGCAACCGGCTTTATAACTGTAACTGCTGTTGACCCAACATTTTCAAAGGAAAAACAACAACAACATAAGAAAGGATAGTGCTAATCGACTAGCCGAATATCAAATGCTCTGATAGATAGGTGATGAATAAAACTAAGCAAACTATGTGAGGTATCATAGATATATTATACTAAATTTAAGTTAAAAAAAAAAATATAAATAAATATATATATATATATATAATATAAAATATGATTCATAGACATTTAAATATGAAAAAAGTTTAGCTTAAATACATTTAAATTACATTAAAAAATTATTTTGTTATTTTTAAAAAAGTCTTCGACAGCTGAAAGCTTACTATCCATTATGGTATCTTAAGTATACTAGAAGTAAACTTTTTTACTATTAAATATCCTATTTCAAGTAGATGTTCTTGATACAGTATGCTGTCGTTCCTCAGTTCAGACTAGCCAAAATAGAGTTTATGATATGATTTGCCTTGATTCCGATAAAGAAGATAAAAAATAACTGATAAATTATCTCTTATAAATTTAGCAGAGTAACCAAAAGTGTTACATATTGCATGATAAAAGCTCTAGATCCCAATTTCAATTCGGCATCTTCAACGTGTTACATATTGTCCGATATAACTGACATGCCACTGCAGTGGCAATACAGCGAGTAAGCAATGCTTAAATGCTTTTGGTGCGCAGCTGCGTTTGTGTGTCTCAGGACGGGTCGCACTTTTGTTGATAGCCAGCCAGCGATGCCCAATGCCATGTTTGGCTGCCTGTCTGTGTGTGTGTGTGTGTGTGTGCGAGCGCAAACATAAACAACAGTTATGCTTGAACAACGGCCAAAGTTGCATTTCCGCTGTAACCGTTTTCCGCACGGAAATGCGTTCGACGCGTGTTTGAAATATTGGCCAAAGTCTCTGCGGCCATGCGGCCGTGTAGCTATGCGGTTGCCGCCTCCATTTGTGTCTGTCTGATTGTCTCTGTCTCTGTCTCTGTGTGTGTGTGTGTGTGTGTGTGTGTGTATTGTATCTGTGTGTATTGTTTTGCCAGCTTCAACTACAAGCGGCTGCTCCGCGCGTAATCATTTCAGCGGCAAATGCTGAATGCCACGCCCCAGTCGCAGCACCGCCCCGTTGACATCCGTTCATTTCAACTCATTTGAGCGAACGCTGCTTGGCCACACTTTTATTTAACTTTTGATGCTCGTTCCTAGAGTGCAAACGAGTATATTGGATTTGCATAAAGCACGAGATATGTTGCGGCTTACATTCGCTTCATTAAGTGGAAAGTAGGGTAGGGGCGTGGCATAGTTATGAAGACTTGAAAAAAATTCCTATAGATGAGTCTGTACTTTTGACACCTCTATATGCTTAATAGTTTTCGAGTTACGATAATTGAGTTCTGCAGCTAGATCTATATTAAATATATATTTCTAATCTAATATATATTGATAAGCGATATAAATAAATATTTGTCTACAAATTATCTAAGCCCTTAACGAGTATTATGCAGTCGGTTCTATGTGATAACGAATGTTGCTTCTTCGTATTTGTTGAAACTGTTGCGTTCAACTTTGGAGCAAACAGCAATTAAAGATCGCAACTTTGTTATTTTTTGTTGTATTGCTGTTGCTGCGGCTGCGACTCCTGTTTATGTTGCTGTTGCTGCTGGGGCGCATGCACTTCAAAAGTTTTGATTCATTTCGATTCGTAGTGCATCTGCTTTGGCGCTCGCAGCAACCGGCAGGCGGTGCCACATGAGCACGCCCATAATATATATATATATATATATATATATTTGACACCTTAGCTACTCTTTTTGCTCAAAGGGTATATATTTTTTATTTTTTATTTCAGTGTTAAGCAATGTTAATTCACAGAATTCGCATACCATATCTGCTTGAATATGTCATAATATGAGCCTAAGGCAGGCAGCTATGAGATGGGATAGGATTTTCAAGCAGCCAGCGCAGGGCTGCGGTTGATGATACTTTGGACACTCGAGACTTGAGAACAAACAGCCATTAGAGGTAGAGTATATACCAGCGTTTCAATTCCATACGTTTTATATTGCTTGAAAATCTTGTGCCCATGTTTCAATTCCACGTGTTTCACGTTAATTCAGCTTCATATGCCTTTGAATCGAACGCATAAGAATCAATCGTATTTATTGATTTTTATGACCGTGTTTCAATTCCACATGTTTCAGTTTTATATACTCCAGAATCAATTCCTTTTGTTTCATACGAATTGCACGTCAGCTGCAATACCATATGTTCCACAATTATTTAACATCATGTGCCCATGTTTCAATTCCACGTGTTTTATTTATTCATCCAACTGCCATTGCCTTCTGTTACGCATGCATAGCTTTCACTTAATAATTTGGTCCATGTTTCACTCTTTCACAACTCACTCGTATTTTTAACCATTTCATTCCATTTAATTTACTCCAGCTGCATTTCAATTCGATTTCTCTTCATATCGTACGCATTTCAGCTCATGTCCGTTTCCTTAGCTTCACAACTGTTTCACTTTCGAGCCATTTGCATTTTATTTCCATACCGCCCAAATACGTACGTACGTATATGTACGTATGTGCGTTCCACTTGCCATTTGTTTCATAATCGATTTGCATGGCAAATTTTCATTTAAACAAAAATGAAATAAAAGATACGATTAAGAAAGCTATTGAAAACGAAACTCGTAGTTTGCATCAATTGAAATGCATTTATTTGTTTTTTGTTTATTGGTCGGCTCGTTATATGTAGTTTTTACTGTATGTGAGGAATATTTCATTCCATATCCCATTATATATATTTATTGTGTGTGCTGTCGCTTACTCCCGTTTGCTGTTGCTTTCACTCTGCTCTTTGGCTGTCATTTGGCCTTAAAATTTTTGTTTTTTTCTTTTTTTTTTTTGGCTCTTTTTTTCATAAACGTTTATGAAGGGAGAAGAGTATATTGGTTTTCGTGTAGAAAAAATATTGGATTAAGTGTAAGTCAGATGGGGATTATTTAAAAAAATATATATCTTCTATATATATTATATATTTTTTTTGTATAAAACAGAAATTAAAAAAAAAATTAAATAACTTTCAGTCACACCTGAGCGACTATCGTGCAGTTATTTACACCCGATTTCAACTTTCTTATATAATTTTTGGTTCGTTTGATGCTGATTATTTGAGACTGCAAATTTGCAGCTGTCATTAAATGCCATTTTTATTGGCCATGCAAATGTTTCGCATTGCGTTTTTAATGCATTAATTGTTCAACTGCTGTGGGCGCAAGGGCGTGGCGGACAGCGACTATCATTGTCCTGTCGACGTTTTATGAGCGGCTCATTTGAGCGACGCTCGCGGCATTAAAACGGCATAAATGCTGCGCATCGTTAACTCGACACAGCAAAAAAAAAAAAAAAATAAATAAAAATAAAAAAAAACGTGCAGCAAATAGACGAAACAGTGGAACAGTGGAACATTGGCAGGGGTAAGTAAGGGGGCGGGGGTAGCCAAGCAGCAGGGGGGTCGTCGTTGGTCTGTGAGGCGACGAAAATATTTGCTTAATGAAATTGTATGCGCGCGAGAAAATTTTTGTGTGAATGAAATTAATTTCAAACATGGCGCATAACCCACAGCTGGGGGCAGACGGATGCGGAGGGGGCGTGGCATTGGCATTGTGTATTGCCCAAGTAAGGAAGCCTCGCTGGCAACGAGTTTATTTCCCTTAGATTAAGATGCCTGAGCTTATGAAAAGAAATGTTACTCTTCGTCTGCTGCTACAGTTTCTCTCTTCCCATCCTCGTCCACTTACTCCTCTTTCTGTTCCTGCTCCTCTTCCTCTTCCTCTTCCCCCTCCTCTTGTGTGTTTCAGCCCATTTGTGCGCGCCAAGTGTTTACGTTCAGTTTTTGGCTTTTATGGCACATTTTTGCTTATATGCCTTATATGGCATTTACGTACTTATTTTCAAGTGTTTGTTTTCGTTTTTGTTGTTCCTTTTTGCTTTTTATTTTATTTTATTTTATGATTAGCTGCATATTTAAATGTCTTACATTTAGGGCCTGCGACTCACTGCTGTAGCCCCATGCCATGCCATGCCATGCCACTCACACGCCAGAGCGGCTGGCAAGCTTAAGGCTTATGAATTAGTAAATGATGCGATAGACGGCGCACTCTGCGAATGTTTTCAGATGATTCCCGTTATTACATTAAGTCTGCCTTAACCTCTGGCATTTGAGTGCTGCCTGATATGGCAGCACAAACAGGTTGCTAATCTTTTGTCTTTACACGCATCATAATTTATGCCAAAGTATGTCCATATATCAGGCTCACAGATAGGATCTGGAGTTTATTTTAACTCGACTTATGCCTTCGAAAATAATGGTTGATAAATATCTAATATTTATATATATTTATATATAACTGCGTTCTTATGAACAAGCAAAATTATTATTTGGTATTAAATATGAAAATCTTATATTTAAGTTGCTGTTAGAAAAAATACTTTTAAAGAGAGTTAAGTGAGCAACTGGAAAATCACTCGAAATGCTGTGAAAAACTTGCGGAAATTGATGTGGTGGTTACATAGTCTAAATCTTTAAGCATTCAATTTTCTATTATTCTTTATTTATTTATTTTGTTAAATTTTAATATTCTTATTTTATTACAAATTAAATTTCATTTCATTTAAAAAAATATTTTATAAAATTTAATTTTTGCTTTTTCATTACACTTTGAACTTACATCACTTAAAAAAATAAAATAAAATTTAAATTCCCCTACTGTATTAAAGAAAAAACCTCCCATGCATTAGCTTCTTCCTCTTTATGCCGTCATCCACTTTCAAGTACTTTGAATACATATTTACTAGTAATAGATTTTCGCTCAAACCATCTCTTGGGCCTGCTTAATATACTTTGCATTATATCATTATTTTTATATTTAGTGTTTGTTTTGCTTTTTTTTTTTTTTTTTTTTTAATTTTTAAATGTTTATTTCACGGCAATTACCTCAGGTCTTATCTCGTTTGTAGTCAGCTTAGCTAAGCAACAGTCGCTTTCTCTCTATGGTTACGTTTGTGGGCGTGAAGTTTGAAATTTCAGTCGCACTTTGCACTTGTGCTTGTTAGAGGTATGAATTTAAACTTGGCGAGCTTTAGGTGAATTATTGATTACACTAGCTAAGAGGATTTGGTAACTGAGAGTGTGAGTTATGCGGTGGAGTGTGGAAATTAAATATATTAATAATAATAGGGATATTAAGCCAAGTTAGTGGTTTGGTAACAACAATACAAATTTGTACTCGAAGGGATAGGTATCTGAGAGTCTTACATACCCAGTTTAAAAGGAATTTTGAAATATTTTATTATTTTTTTAATTTTTTTATTTTATTATTGTTATTCTTATTTATTATTATTATTTATTAGAATTAATCATATTATTTATTTTTATTAGAAATATTTATTATTAGTAATACTCATATTATTTTTTATTTTAATTATAATTATTATTATTACTATTATTATTATTATTATTATTATTATTTTTTTTTTTTTCATTTTTTTAAATATATTTTTTCAAAATACTTATATCTCTAGCATTCGACCTTGAGTATCTCTGATATGTAATAGAAGTACCTTCATGGCTCACCGTCCCGAAGTTCACTCCATGAGTATGATTATATGAAATGATGATAATGAAAATGTAATCATTACGAATTGATTTAATGCGTTGACATTAAGTAGTATTACAGTGAAACCAAAAAAACCCGACAAGCCTAGATTAACAACACGAAATGTGATAAAAGTAAGCAACACAATTTGGTATATATATATATTTACTTTATATATGTTTAAAGTAGACTGTGTGGCAAACGTAGCACAATTGAAATTGATTACAATTTATTGGACGCGAAATGGCAATTAATTGGATTTACCATAATTCAATTGCAAGTTGGCAATAAATTTAATGAAATGCGCTGAATGTTCAGCAAATTAAGCGCGACAGGATGAGGCAGGGGGTGGGAGCCAGCTGGCAGGAGGCAGGACGAGCGAACGAACGCATTGATGAGGCAGGCGTTTAACACAAAAGCAAAGCATTTGAGTGCGAGACACGATGCCGAGATAGTCAAACACCTCTAAATACGCAGCATTGCAACGTTTTGTGGCTTGTTGTTCGTATTTGTGTTGCAACAGCTGCTGCTGCTTTGTGGCTGTGGGCGCTTTTATTATTATTTACTCTGATTTGGCCGGTTGTGCAAACAAGCTTGCGCTATTGTGTTTGCGCAATTTTGAAGCCAGATTCCATGAAACGCGGGGTAGCCACTAGCTACAGTCGCTACTGCAGCTGTGTACATGCCGGAAGTAAAAATTACTTTTTAAATTAGTTGCACACAGAGAGAGAGAGGGCAAGAGAGAGAGAGAGAGAGAGAGAGAGAGAGAGAGAGAGAAAGAGATACACACACACATTCATATGTGCGTCTGCAGGTGGTAAGCTTTGGCCGCTAGCTGTTTAATTTAGCCAGCATTTGTCTAAGTGTTGCAAAGCGGCAAAAGTTGCCTCGCTCGCCCTTCCTTCCTCTCTTTCTCTCTCATTAGAAAATAAAAACAATTACGCTTTTCTATTGTTGCAGCTGACATGAAAGCCAAATTGAAAGTGAACATGCTACAAAAAGTTGCCGCTACCCCAACCTTTTTTTTCTACCCCATCTGTAAATAGCTGCTGCCAAGGGCTATATAGCGCTAGAGTGCTGGCTGAGAGAGAAATGTGTTTATAATTGTGTTTTAGTAAATTTTGTTAAAGTTACTTTTTGTCTAGCTGCTGCTGCTGCTGCTGCTGCTGCTGCTGCCTCTACTACCTCTGCTGCTGCTGCTGTTGTTAATGATAACATTAAGCTAAATGTTGCTTTACTGCATACACTCTTTTAACTAGTTCTTAAATATGCATTATGTAGTACTTTGCTCTAACTAGCAAATCCTGCGAGACCCAGCTGCATTTGGGTTTTCCTCTCTCTCAATTTTTACATATAATTTGAATTGTTAAAAGATTTGATGAAAAGTTCATGTAAAAATAAATTTATTTTTTTACTCCACTTTAAAAAGTATGTAAGAACTTACGGTAACGTTAACGATAGTCGGGTTATATTAAAGCTGTATTTCTTATATCACACATTATTCACCATTTATATAATTGGTATTATATTTATGGTGAATCATAAACTTTTGTTGTTATCGTATTTCGTATGCCGAGTAGATATTATGTATCGAGTATGGTATATCGCTCATCATAAATCATATCGTATATAGTATATTGTTTATCGTATATCGTATAACTTAAATTGCATACCGTATAGGTACATGATATACGAAATGCAATATGGTTATACTGCGTATCGCTTATCATAATTCGTATATCGAATATCACAATTCGAATGTCGTATACCGTATATCGTAAATCATAAATAGTATATGGTTAACCGTCGCCCTCTACTATATTTTTTTTATTTCGATTTCGATAAACATATTTTGTAAGTAATAAATCGTCTATCGAATATCCTAAATGCCATAAATAATGCTCTTTCAAATACTTTCATACCTATTCAAAATCCAGGCAACATATATGGTTAGCACCGCTAGTGACTATACGGTGACCCACCGAAATCTAATACATTTACCATTGACTCTCAAATAAGGCATGTGCTTTATTGCAAAGATCCCGTAATCAAACTGTAATTAAAATGGACTTATTGATTTTTAAAATGAATCAGCTGCCAAAGAGAGTTGCATTTGGTGTGCTTGCATTTGATTGCGCTCCAATTGATTTGTATTTAATATTGCCAAGTGCATGTCCGACCTGTGTGAGAGTGCTCCATCTTGGCCAGCTGTCAGCTACGGCAACGGCAGCGGCTACGGCTAGGACTACGACGACGGCTACCACTACGGCTACTTAATTAGACGTGGATGGAAAAGTGTTGCCACTGCTGAACCGCCCACAGCTGTTGTGGTTCCTATTGCTATTGCTATTGTCTGTCTGTCTACTGTCAATTCGCTTTCTGGCTGCTCGGACTACAATTATTTCCGTTCCAATGTACCTGGGGCAGCCCTTCTGGGCATTGGCTTTTCGCATGTTGCTTTGACTGCTTTGCATGCTTTTAGTATTTTAATTAAATCTGATGCTGATTGAACCTCTGACTGCTGATTCGTAGCCGCATTAGCGGTTATAGCGATTGGCTCTTAACTTAATCAGCAGCAAAAAGTTAAGTTAAAAAACAAATTTTTAAATTTCAGTAACAGGGAAGGGCTTGCTTTTCTCCTTCTTCTTCATCTTCATCTCCTTTTTTTCTCTCTCTCTTTTTGTGTGTGCCCCCAAGTGCTGACTGAGATTTATGGCAAGTGCAGAGTGCAAAATGCAGTTCAAGTCCCCATTGAGGAGCAGTCGATGCCATAGTCGAACTGACGACGTGTGTGTGTATGTGTGTGTGCATGTGTGTGTGTACAAAGACAAGCACAACAAAACACGGCACAAAAACAGCATAAAGTAGTCAGCTCGTAAAAACGACAACAGCCAGCAACTGGGCCAATCTGCCATATTGAACGGCCGTTTTAGCATAGATGGAAGAAAGCCAACTAATACACACACACACACACACACACACAGTCACACATCGCACATCAGTGCTTGCCAGACTATGCCATGCCCTACACTCGAACAATGAGTGCTTTTAGAGCTACAATAAAAGAAAATAGGTTATCGATAATGGCATCAAAAGCAGATGACTTATCTGAGTGTCATTCAGCTGAATCTAATAGAAAACCAATTTTAGTGGCTCACTGTATATAGGTTAATAAAATATTACTTTGTGACAGATTTGAAGTAATATTTGATCGATAGTTGTTATCGATAGGCAGCATAGGCTTACAGTTGTAGTGGGAAATGCAATTGAATATTGAAAGAATACTAAATGTGCGTAGCAATAAAATACTGAAAAATAATGTATATATAAGCTTATATAATGTATATAGAAAAAAAATTCTGAAAAAAATAAAGCTATATAAGCTTATATATATACTGAAAAAATACTATATATTATACATACGATTATATAATATAAATAGCAAAAAATACTGAAAAAATTCTGTGTGTAATATATATAGCCTTCTATAATATACACAGTATTTTATTGCTTATATAATATTATATATACATTTTCTGGTTGTAGTATTTTTTTTTGTTTTTTTTTTGTACTATTAGCAACAGCTTCTGGTAGACAAAAAATAAATAGGAACACTGGATTGGAACATGGAGATCAAAAAACAAATTGAACAGCATGTTAGCTGTGGAGTTTTCTTCGCATTTGATTTACAGCACGCGCATATTTGGCTTGCTAGCCACGCCCCTAATCGACCATTGATCACTATGGCACACACACCTGTACGCATTGACATAGAAGTCACGTCAAATGCAACAAGCGTGTCTATCAATTCTTCAGTTGTGCCAAGCTCTCCTGTCCACTTCCGTATCCGCTTACACTCTCCTAACACTGCTGTGGGCATGCCAATGTCCGGAACAGTACAACAACAACAAGAACTGGCAACAACAACTGGCAACAGCATTGTGCATACAAGAAATGTGCAATCACTTGGCTGTTTGGGGGGCAGCGAGGACCTGCAAAAGTGGAGCACATCAATGGGGATTTATAAAAAATGCAAATTCATTAGAGCCAAGCCGCTTGGCGGAGCTGAGCTGAGCTGAGCAGACCTGAGTTTTGGCTCAAATGTTAACTAAGCCACAAATTTTAAGGTCAGGCTGGGCCGTGCTGAGCTGAGCTGAGCTGGGCTGCCACCGTCAACGCGTCAGCAGTTAAGAAAAAGTGCAGCGTCATGACATTTAGGTTTCTCTGCTCTATATATATATATATTTTTTTTTTATTCACAGCTCTGCAGTCGGGTTTCCCACAGCTACACTTAAATTTTCAGCAACATCATTAGGAAATTAAAAAAAATTAACAAAAGAAAAAAAAGGCTCTCGTCAAGGCTGAGCAGCGAAGTTCCGTTAACTAATCTACTAAAAGATAGCAGGTGCTGTGAAAAGAAATTTTACTTTAAGTTGGGCGATTCAGAAGCTATGCAAATGATCAAGTTAAAGGTAAGTTGAAGTGGACGCTAACAGAAGTTGGAGGAACTAGTTCCAATTGGTGAATAGGCACAATTGTGAGCAATAGCTGATGCACGGGCAAACAGATAGCGTTACTATCGATAATTATCGATAATTCATATTGCTCATGATGGATAGCTCAAAAGAACATATGAATGAAGCTAAGATGGCTAGCTCTATTTGTTGAATAGATACAACTGTGAACTATATATAAATAAAAAATCTATTCACTGGTTCGGCTAGTTAAGGTTCCAACCTAAAATATAAACTAGTTTATTGATAATTTGATTTGACATGAATAAGTTCATTGGTTCATTAGTTTATATCATATAATAATAATGATATAATGGCATTACTCTTAGAAAAAACCAAGCTAACTTAAATTGCTCGACTATGACATACCCTGTACCATAATAAAACTAGTTTTGATATAAAAAACAAAAGAAATTAAATGTAAAAACTTTTAAAAACAGCAACAAGATGAAATTTTCTTGTATTTTTTTTCTATATTTATTTTATTTATGTGCTCCAAGCATTTCTTTAGCCTGTGCTAATTGGTTGTTGCGCATACTTTTTGACCCAGTTGAGTTGACATTATTTATAGCGCTGTTCACTTCAATCAAACTTGGAACAATCTGGTCGAATTTGTTTACCCTGCTGCACTTTGCCAATAAACAAAGGCCAGTGCGACAACAACAAGGAGCAGTAGCAGCTGCACTAGCAACAACAACAACAAGGTGGAGGAGCCTGTCGAGCCATTAACAAGTTGCTCTGGCAATTATGGCAACGCCTGGCGACCAAAACACACAACTCATTCACACAGCAACACTTGCACACACACACACACACACACGGGTAGTACTTCCGTTATAAATTATTGGCATACCAAGCGTTGCTCATGAATTGCCCAATGCAAAATCCATGGCATTCCCATTGAAATTGTGGGCCAGGTTCAAGAGCAGCCACAGCCACAGCCACAGCCAAAGCCACAGCCACAGCCACAGCCTCAACTCCCTCTCTCTCTCTCTCCCACTGCAGCCTCGAGCGTAGTTCATTTGCATGTTTGACAGCTTTATTAAACAGCGACCTGTCGACAACCAATAATGAAAACAACAACAAACACTACAAAAAAGCAGCAGTGAGCCAAGTTAGCAGCTTGCGCTATGCCCGGCCAAAAGTTTGGCCAAAGTTAATTAGTTGCATTGCATCGCATTTCCGCTCCCAGCGGCATCATTAGAAGCCTTTTTTGTTGTTTTATATTTGTTTTTTCTTGGGCATCGATCATGAGCATGCCCCATCATTTAGTTTTATAGCACGTTCCGCATTTCGTTTCGTTTCGTTTTGTTTCGTTCCGTTTTTGGCCAGCGCATTGACGCTTAGCGGCTCTAACTACAAGTCATTATTATCGTCAGGGGCATTCGGAGTCAGACACAAAAAAAGGGGCAAACGCAAGAGCTGCAGTCAAACTATACTCCGAAGGCAGCTCACTATATCTCTCCCTCTCCCTCTCTCTCTCTCTCTCTTGCTCCCAATTCCATTTCCAATCCCAATTCCAATTTGTATTTCGGATATGGGACTGGCGTTAATACGCACACACAGGCAAGGCTGCTGCACGGGTGCACTCATGTGTGATTGTTTCTCAGTAAATGGGAGTGTACATGAAACAACCACACACGCACACATACACACACATGCGTATGCCATTCACATGAGTGTTTCTTACAGTGCTGCACATATGTTTAGCTACAGTTAGCGTGAGCTACGCAAGCGTTTTGCTGACTAAAGTCGAGAAACAGACTCTCTTAACTCTTGGAATTGCCATATGTTTTAAGACCTGACTAAAGTACTTAATGTAGCCTTGGCAATATACATATACATTTTTTGTTTTGTTTTTATAAATAATATATAAAATATATATATATATATATATTTTTTTGATTTATAATTCCCATTTCTCCATGAGCTACAAAATTTGCCCGCTATCATCGTCATCGCCTGCCTCAAGTTAGCTGTTGCTATTAAACTAATCCGCATTGTAAGTAGAAACTGGTGATACTTTCGCATAGAGGTTTGCCACCTCTCTGATTGTGTGCGACATTAACCTCTGGGGAAATTAAAGATACATTAAATGCCGCAGGCAAACGGAGCATGCAGATGCCAGCTGCTGAGCGAATATATGCCATATAATATATATATATATATATATATATATATATATATATATATATATATATATATATATATATATATATATATATATATATATATATATATATATATATATATATATTTCTGTATATATATATTTGAGTTATATATTTTTGGCTGACTCGCTAGTCATGCACTTGCTTTCAGGCTCTTAATGCTGTTGACTTTGGCTGAGCATACGACCTGGCGTATGCTTCATTTATTTATCATTTTTTTTTCTTCAGCTTCAACTGCACTCAACGACAATTTGTTGGCAACGTCTTTTGGCTCGTTTCCACTAATTAATCTAATGACAATTGGCATAAACAAAAGCGGGCACTTGAATCAACTTTAAAGTTGAGCCTGGTAATGAAACCGAGAGCGAAAGCGAAAGCGAGAGCGGCCGCTGGGCATAAATAGCGCACAATTTTCTATTATGAATGGGGAACGTGCAGAAACTGTCGCATAATAATAACAACAACAACAACAACAACAACAATGAGCAAAATAAAAATAAATTGCGCCCAACTTTTGGGCTTTAATATTTAATTAAAATTTTGCGTAACGTTTTGTTAATGAATTCCTATTTGACGCGCCCATTGCACGTGTCGCGTCCCAGCCGCAGGCTCCCACGTCCATCCGGCCAGAGGAGGCACTCGCTGCCGCTTTTGACCAGTTTGCTTGTGTCCTTGGGCAGAGACTTGCGAGTTGTTTGGGCCACTTTGCTGCTGTTGCCGCTGCTGCTGCTGTACCCAAAGGAATGGCAAATTTATGAAATGATTTTAATTAGCTCGCCATTGTTGTTGTTGTTGTTGTTGTTGTTTGGTTTTCGGGTGCCCGTTTTGTCCAGTTTTATACCATTTTAATATCTGCATAGAAAGCGAGCGGAGGCGTCGCTCAGAGCAACAAACAAAAAAATAAATAAATAAAAAAAAAAAAAATACATGAACCACTTTGGGTCGTCGTTCGCGAACAGGAAACAGGAAATCTGCCATTGAAAAGCATCAAGCAAAAACAACGGGCAAAACGGAAACAAAACTTTCATTGCGGCAAGCTGTAAAGCTGTAAATGTCTTTCGAGAGTCGGCCTTTGCTGCTCTCTGTTGTGGGCGTGCCACATGACAGCCAACAAGAGCATTAAAAGTTATGACTGCCATGCTTGTCAAAGGTTTGCATCCTGCGCCCATAAAATGCTCGAAAAACTTTCTGCGATTTTACATTAACTTCAGTTAGTCACAAAGCAGGACATAAAGTGAAAATCTGTGTAGATAGGCCACGCACACATAAATCTCTCTCTCTCTCTCTCTCTCTCTCTCTATATATATATATATATATATATATATATATATATATACACACATATGTTTCATTATTCCAACAGGAGTCTGTCCACTCTAATACTTTGATAATCGGGCTCATTAAAAAGATACTCTGCTCGGGGCGACTCCAAAGTTGTTTCAGAAAATGTGTAAAAAAAAATTTTGATAAAAAAGAAAACTGTTTGAGGCAGTTTGACAGCTAATGAAATTTTATTTTAAAGCTGGTAAAAATTTAGAGATAAAATTTATTTTATTAAAAATAAGATTAAATTATTATTCTTTTATAATTATATTAAATAAATTATTATATAATTCAATAAATAATTTATATTACATATATTAATATTTCAATTAAATGATATGTTAAATTAAATTTTTATTATTAAAATAAGTAATATTTTTAAGATGTTTAGAATAATAAAATTTAGTTGATATATTTTTTGTATAATTTATAATAATAATAATATTGAATAATTATTAATATTGGATAATAAATAAAAATATTGAATAAATTATATTATTAAATGAAAATTGTATATTATATATAATCATATTTTAATTAAATGATATTTTAAAGTTGTAAAAAATTGATTGATAATGATTGATGATGATTTTTTTTACTATATTAAAATTTAAAATTAAAAAAAAAATATTTTTTTGATTAGCTAAAAGGTAAAGTGTAGATAAATACATATTCTATTTGCAAATCAAATATAAATTTGAATTCGGAGTGTCAAAGGATTTAACATCAATTTGGTTTATTGTCATTGCTACGGGCTATGAAATTTCCAGCTCAAAAATATATTGTTTATTTATTCACATGAATGCAACATGGCCACAAGTCAAGCAGCATCAATTGAAGTCAAGTTAATCGGAATTTATATAAATTTAAAGCACCTCCTTTCCCCATCCCATATAGCGCATGCGGCAGTCACCTTACGCTTGTTAGCATTTATAACCTGGCAACGGCTTTTAACCATTTGCTGGGCATTAAAAAGTTTGCTCACTTTTTTTTTGTTGAGTGAATAATAAAAGTGAAATGGAATGTGCAAAACCGCATGGCGAGGCGGCCAGGCCTGAGCCAGGCAGGCAGACTGGCCGACTAGCCGACTGGTATATGCCAAGGACAATCCAGCTAGCTGCCTGACCGCTCCTAATTCTCGGCCAGCTAATTGCGAGCTAAAAAGTTGCTCATTAGGCGGTCACAGCTCGGCCGCCATTGGTGCTAAATACAATCAAATCAGACATTTCCGCTGCTGAATTATGCCACTTCCGGTGCACGAAGGGCACACATAGCATATTTGGATATAGCAGCTGGCAGGATATACCCTGCAAGCAAAAGGTGCGAAATAAGCTAATGAGAACAAGTCTGAAGCTAACATCTACATATATACATGATATTCCTTTTAGGCAGCTTAGGCTTGAGTAGGGTTTTTCTAGTTGGATAGTTGTTGTAGTAGTAGTGTTTGGGATTTGTAGAGATTATGGTAGTGGTTGGAGGAGAGTTCTAGTTGAATGTGTATAGAGATATTTTAGATCTGTAGTGAATGTGGATTAGCTTTGATGGAAACCGAGGAAAGTAAACTTGGCAAATTTTTAAAAATTTTTAAGAATTCAGAATTTTTTAAGCTACTTATCGCTTATAAATTGAAAATATTTTAAATAAATAAATAAATATATATATATTTAAAAAAAAATATATATAAAAATAATAAATTAATAAATGTAAATAAAAATTTTAAAATATATAATTAATAAATCATTTTAAGCTTAAAAATTAAATAAATTAAAATAATTTTTCAAACATATGTAGAATAAATAAATGAAAGTTTTCAAAAAAAAATAAATAAATTAAAAAGTTTAAAAATATATAGAAATAACACAAAAAAAAAATATATATATGCCTTTTATAAAATTTATAATTAATATACAAATAAATATAATTTGAAAAAATACTTTTTCCAAAATATATATCCCATTCACAATGTGTTTATGCTGAGCAACCTCTCCAGCTCTAAGCACTCTCAATATCAGCATTATGGCATATTTATTTCTCTGTTTTCATCTGGCACTTCCGGTTCAGTTTTGTCGCCCGGGGATAGCAAGGCAAATGGTGCAGCATTGAATATGCGACAGCAAATCGTATAAAGCGATGTGGATGCTGTTGGCTTGGAGTCGACATATTTTGCTGATATTCGAATGCAGCAGGAATTTCATATTTTATATTTTTTATTTTATTTAATTTTTTTTATGTAAAATATAGTCGACAAATGTCAGTAAATAATCATTTATCTTTTTATATGGCTATGCATATTTTTGAAGGAATATTTTTGCAGAGATTTCAGCGTCATATTCGTGCATTCTTTGTGCTCTGGGTATTTGTTTCGTTTATTTGCGGCTGGCTGGCGAGGGGCGTGGCACCTGTCCAGTTGTGGGCATATTTTGCATATGGCGTAAGTGTGTGTGCGGGTGTGTGCAGTTACAGTTATCTTTTAACAAGCAAACGAGCCATGAAGCGGCAAGCGCTGCTAAAGGCAGCGTCGACGTCTGCTGACGTGCCTCAAACTGTGGCAGTTGTTGCTGTTATTTAGTGTTGCATACTTTTTGGGCTTTGCTTTTGGGATTTATTTGCATTTACACTGGCCTCCTCCTACAGCGACGGCTACAGTTGCCGCTGTTCCACTCGTGGTATGCAGTTTATTTTGTAAATAGTTTGCCGCAATCTGTGTCTCGTTCTGGCCAGCGAGTGTCGCATTTAAAATTTATGAACTTTTATACACACACACATACGTACACTGTGTGTAGGTATTTATACACATATATATATATTTTAATTTTTCTACACGTGTGCGCAAATCTAAACGTTTTCACCGCTCACCCATAACGCTCGTTTGCTCACTCTTTCTCTCGCGTGCTCTCTCTCTTTCTTTTTTTTTGCATTTATCTGCCACTCTCTCTCTCTCTCTCTCCATCTCGCTGCCTTTCGCTGCCTGTGTTCATGATGCATGACTATGTAAATAGACATTTTTACACTCTGACAACAGTTTTCATACATTATGGAGTCATGTTTTTCACTTTGCTCCACAGTTTCGCCTCGTTTTGTAGTCGTTGTGTTGCAAAATTTGTTCTGCACCTTTTTAACGTTTTGCATAATTTTATTTGTTCACTTTTAAATTGTTGCCGCTCGTTTTCTATCATTTCTCGTACGTACTTGGCATACTTGGCAAGTTGTACAAATGTATGTGCCAGCATACAATTTTTCAGTGTTAATAATAATACTAAACTTAAAGTTCTTTGCAATTCACTAGAGTTAACTATCTGTGTGTCGAGCAAAAATAGCAGTGCACTAAAATACGATCAAAAATACATTAAGAACTCTATGAAAAACTCGATAAAAATTTACGATAAAAAACACGATAAAAAAATATTTAAAAGAATTTAAGATTAACATATTTTTTATTCAGTTTCATGAGCATAACTCTATATATATATATATAACTATTTATTGGCCTTGCATTTCATTTCATTTAAAATTCATTTGATTTTTCAATATGACTTAAATGTATTCTTGATTTTGGGTAAATTAAACATCCATTTTAAGCTTTTCACCTTTTGTTTGATTTCAATTGTCTACAGCTCTATTTGCAGTGATTTGCAGCAAATTTGTTGGCCAAATAAAATATTTGAAAATGCTTTATTGCGTGTGAGGAGTGAGCAACAAAAGTTTTTAGCTGTTCGTAAGCGTCGGGAGTTTGCTGGAAAAATTATAATAATTATAGCAGCGCGTTGGTTAAGCCAGTAAATTGAATGTGATTAATATGAAATATATATGAGCAAGAACTTTTAAGTAAAAGTGGCTTACTTGGCAGTGATGGACTAGCGTATAATCTGTTGAGCTGAGCAACTGCTTTTAGGGAATTGTGGTAGGAGCTAAGCAAATAATGTAATTTTCTGAAATTTAATATGTTTTTGGGTAAATCTAGTTAACTATTAAATTTGTTGGGCTCTTAAAAAGTCGCTTAAAGGGCTGCCTAATAAAATAATAAAAAACGTATATATAAATCTGTATTCATATAATTGAATTTTTAAAGAATTTTATATAAATGCGAAATGTTTTTTTATTTTTATTATTTTATTGGACAGAAAAAAAGTATTAAATTAAAATTCCAAGTTTTATACGCTTGCTCATATTGATTTAGAATTGATATAGTTTGTGTCCTGCCACATTTATTTACAAACATTTATACCCTTTTCATTAATTTGCAGGATATAAGAAATAAAACTACTTTTTCAAATGCTTACGAAGTTGGCCAAAACTCTGCGATTTCGAGTTTCAGTTTAATTGTTGTTCTTTTGTCTAAGCCGTAGGCCAAGGAAACGAACTTTGTCGTTTGTTACTAAAGCAGCAGCGGCAGACTGCACGAAACTTCTAACGCATTTAGCAATACTATGCAGAGAGGATGACGGAGTGGAGAGAGAGAGAGAGATAGAAAATATTTGACTTGAAGGTTAAGTATTGTAAAAAGAGTTGTGTGAGTGGGTCTTAGTGTGTCTTGCCTTTAAGTCAATTAAGCAGCCCATAACATACGGAGAGAGAGAGAGAGAGAGAGAGGGAGAGCTACATAGGCCATTATAACCATATTGACCATAGATAGTTAATGTTCTAATGTAGAGTCCCCATTACACTCTCTGTAACAGGCAAGCACATATGTTCTCAAATATCATTAAACATCAATTGACGGCTTCTAAAGCCCTTGTCTAACCAAAGAGCCTTTGTCTACTTTTGCCAAAGGCATGGTCAACGCTTTGGGCTTGAGGTGGATTTATATAAGTATATCTAAATGAAGATGCTGTTCGACATGCTTGAGAGCTATTGGCACGCCATTGGCCTGGCTACAATTTTTCTTATCTATAAGTTAAGATGCTGTTTGCGCCGTCATTCAGCGCAACTCAAGCTTGTGATTATATTTGCTGCTAAGGTGCTTATCCAATTGTCCCGCAAGTCACTTTGACTTTGTCTGGGTGTGTGTGTGTGTGTGTGTGTGTGGTCAACCGCATGATTGTCGTGCATTATTGAAACTAGATTGGAAGTCGTTATTCAATTTGGCCGCTTTGTTTGACGAGAATTCCATGCAATTTGCATTGTCCGTCGCCATGTGAAATCGGTTAATTAAAATTCCAAATAGCTGTCAAGTGGATCAATTAAACATTTATGTGTCCGACGGAAGTTTTGCCATTTGGTAAAAGCTGTCAGTCTTCGGTTTGGGCCATTGTTTGTCGATAAACACGCAGCGATCGAATGATGGCATATTAAACGCTCAGCCAGCATGAGCCAATATTTTCAATAGATGCATAATTGATGCGCTGTGACCAAATTTGTGGGCTCAACATATTTCGGCTGAGAGCTGGCCGGGCATTCGCCTGCTAGTAAAAATATTTATTTTAATAAATTAAATGCAGTTTGTGCATATAAACGAGCGCATCAGCATGCATTTTTCATACTTTTGAATGCAGTTTCATAAACTACCCCCAGCAGCAAACAGCCCTACATATATATACACATATACACATATATATACATATATATATATATATATTTATATTTATGTATGTATGTGTGTATATATGTATAGAAATGATATGGAAAAAGCGCACATAAATTACTTTTATATTTTGTCGCTATTTTTATATTGCCAACACTTGTGCGGAAATTGCGCGATGAAACGACTCGACGGCAAAAGCTACAGCAAAGAAATGGCTTACAGCGCCATGGATATGCATTTTTGTAGCCAAACGGTAACACAACAGTACGACTAAACCCCCACGTTTCAGCCACGACAGACAGCGAGGCTGGCAGGAGCCACTCTGCCGTTGGGTCTGCTGCTGCTGCTGCTGCTGGTGCATGGGGCGTATACGCGATATTTACGAGAGATACGCAGCAAATGGCTGCGCTGCAAATGCGCCATAATTCAGCTTGAAACAAGCTGAAAACAAAGCAACAACAAAAACGAAAACAAAACGCGCAAAAATAGCGAAAAGCAAAATAAGCATAAAAGGAATTAACTAAATTATGCATCTTGCACTTAAAGTGGACGCTTGCACGCTTTAAATTTATGTTACGTCGACAACTGGAAAGCGCAGTGATTGGCGCCGACTCCTACAGTTAGGCTGTAAGCAAGCAGAGCGATAAGCATTAACCACACCAGATAAATATGCAATTACTATGTAAATGGCAAATGGCAAGACAAAGTCAAAGCATGCGACATGCATTTGCTTCAAAGCAATTCGAATTGGCCAACGCCATGCAGTCTAAATAACAGATTATCTTGGCTGCAACGAGATGAGGCAAATGTATATGCTTCCTTTAAAATCCAATTAATAGGGAAATATGTTCATATATATATATATATTTGTGTCATGTGTAAGTCTTAAATTTCAAGTTGAGCTGCTTTTGGAGCAGAACTTTCCCTTTGAAAGCCTATCATAAACATGCCCATAAATAGATGTCATATATAATTCTTGAACTTGAAGTTAATAGTAGACTGAAATTATTTTAATATTTTAATATTCAATCATTTTCTAAATTTAAACTAAAACTGAAAAAGTAGTAAGTATACGTCTAGAATATACCCGCATACATCTGTTCTGACAATCATCATCATTTTCGGCTTCTTGTTGACTTGCATATATAAAGACAAGGAAGTATATTAAATTGCATAAACTTTTGCATTAATTAATTTGCGCATAGTTAATTTGGCAACGCTAACTTTTGTGGTTTTGGAATAATGCTTAAAAAACCATTAAAAATATCTACATATATATATAATATTTAGGTAATTAAATGCTAATGAAATTTAGTAATAGTCTATGCATAATATATAGTCCTATGCATATGAATAATGTACATATTTCAATTTATTAAAGCTGTTGTAGCTACAGACGAACGCACAGAAAAACGAATGAAGAGGGAACTCAGTCTACTAGTATGTATACTTGATATATATAATATAAAAGCTACATAGTCAACTTCTGTCAATTAAATATTATATATTTACATAAAGATAAAATCTACGCATTCTATTTGCATTTTATGAAAAGAAGAAAAACATTCATTCAGCATTTTCAATAATAACAAATTCTATAAAAAATTGCATTAAAATTAAATTAAATTTTAAAAGTCTAGCCCAAAAGAAAAATGAATCTATAGATTGATTACTGTTGATTACTGATTGAAATTATGATCTGTGCATGATTTAAAAAGTCGTAGTAAACTCATTTTCAATTAACAATCAAGTTTCGCATTGAATAAATATCAAAAGCTGTAATCGAAATTCTTTTATACTTGTTTTTTGTTTCACAAGATTAATTAAAAACGAATTGATACACATAAATATATATATATATATGTATATATATATATATATAATTTTTTTGTTTTTTTTTTTTTTTTAAATATGCTGCTCGTAGTACACAAATTGGTATATTTTTTGATCTGTGAAGTTGTGAAACGCTCGAAGCTCTTAGCGGGACTTATTTGTTCATTTTTCATTTTTGTTCGCCTTTTTTTCTCGTGTTTTTTGTTTTGCCAATAATTAACGAACAAGCGCTTATGTAAAAGTTGTTCATTGTAGCAAAAACAAATGAACAAACGGCGGCAGAAAAAATGGAGTGCGTGTGTGTTGGGTCTGTGTTTGTGGATGGCTGAGAACACAACAAGCGCATTAAAAGTGAACAAAAATATATAAATGCAGCGTATAAAGAGGCGTAACAATAACAAACATGCGCCATATACAAATAATTCGCGTTGTCGAGCTGCCAGTCGAAATTCCCCCAGCGACACACGAAATTGTCAAACAAGGTTTGTGTGCGGTGCTGGGCAGGTATTTTTGCCAGCAAACCGAATTGAATTAAATTAAAATGTAAAACAATTTGGTGCAGTATATTTGGTGCCTTTAAAAAGCAAACTATTTTCTTGCCAATGCCACGGCAGAGATCTGGCCAGCCAGCTCGATGGCATTTTGTGGCCACTGGTAAATATTAAACAAGACCCAAATACAAAAGCAGAGCAGCAGCAGCAGCAGCAGCAGCAGCAGCGGCCACAAAAAGTCTATCGAAAGCGACTATTTGATACACTCAAGAATTGCGGACGGTAAAAATGCCATGCAGTAAAATAGCAGATGTTAACAGCAGATGTTAATAGCAGATGTTAACAACAGATGTTAACAACAGATCAACAGATGCTTATCAACTTCTCTAAAAGACAAGAAAAACTACATTTCTGATTAATGTAATTAGTAATATTATGAGACTCCTGGGAAAAGCTGTGGTTTGATGCATTTAATAAGTAATAGAGTACTTGGCAGTCGGATAAGCTCAACTACCAGCTAAAATTATAATATATGATAATATATTGTTGTCGAAAATTCTGTTCTGAAATTCCTAAAAAAAGATTTTTTCTTTAGATTTCGCCATCATCCTCTGAGGACATGCAAAACTTATATATACACACACACATACATATATATATATATATATATATATATATATATATATATATATATATATATATATATATATATATATATATATATATATATATATATATATATATATATATATATATATATATATATATATATATATATATATACATATACATATATATAGTTTCACATACATATCATCGCATTTAGCATTCGTCGCAGGCAAATGAACTCAGTTGAATAATCGTCTCTTTGGGAGTTATCTCGCACTTTAAATACGTTGGCGAATTTTAATGAAAACGTCCTTTCAACGCCAGATAAATTATTCAAAAGTTTGCCACTGCCACAGTTTTGTTGGTCCATTGTTGTAGTTGCTGTGGCTGTTGTTGTTGTTGTTGTTTATGTTGTTGCATTGTTTCTCTCTATCTCTCTCTGTCTCTGTCTCTCTTTTCACCCATTCTTATTTTGCACCTTTTGCGTTGAAAGTTCGCTGAAGGCTGAAGTGTCGTCATCCTGTCCACAACCTGGCCATCGCAGTCGCGTTTCATTGTTAGCTGTTTTAGCCTCATTCTTTGCTCGCTCAATTCGCTGCCCGCTTCAAGTTGCTGCTGCCGGACGAGATCTTTTGCAGTTTTCTGTTTTGTTAGCCAAACGGAACAATTGCAAGTATTCAAAATGTCCTAAGAGCTGGCAACTGCAAAGACAAGCTCCGATAGCAAAAGTGCACAACTGTCTTAAAGTCGTCGGGCGTTTTATGCGACAGCTAACTGTACCATTTAACAATATCTTTAAGTGAAGACTGCAACTTTTAATTTCTCACCGCCTGATGCTTGAATTGTGCCCTGCCTTAGATCTGCCCCGATAGCAATGTTATAATGAGAAATAAATTACGGCCGGAAGTTTTATGTGAGTTAACCCAACCTTAAGCTGTTTATTGCTTTTTTTAGTGCCACGAACCAAGCGGGTTTTTTTTGGGGTAAGTGATTATGTATGAAGAAGAAGGAGGTGGAGGTGGACCTCAGAAAGTTTATATGAGTTGAGTCGATAATGAGATAATGAGCTGAGTCGATCGGAGTCGATCTGGTTATGCTCGTCGGTCCTTCTGTATGCCTGCGTCTTATCCGTTTGTCCGTCCACCCGTTTGTCTGGCCTTGCGTCCGTCAGCCTGGCCATCTGCCTGTCTGGCCTTCCGTCCATCTGTCTTTCTGCCCGTCCGTCTGCCTGCCCGTACCTTTCTGCATCTGAGTGTCTTTTTGCCCGTATAAACGCAGCGATCTCGTAAACTACAATAGCTAGAGACTTGAAATTTTATATGCAGTATTATTTTCGATAATTTATTTTCTTACTATCGATAATTTTATATTGAGTATACGAAGATGTTGGATACTTCCCTTACTTCCCATTAAAATTTTCAAAATAACTATTTGAATTAAATATCAGCTATTCATATTGCAGGGCAGTCCCGACTAAGGCACTCTTAATTGTTTATTATGCTGAGAACCTTTTCTCAAGTAAATGTGCAGCATAAGGGTCATACGAGAGATGAAGGGAGGGAAAGAGAGAGAGAGTGTGTATCCCTTCTTTAAGCTAGCAATATATGAGAAACCTTTTACATTAGAGCTCAAATATGACAAAATAGTCGAGTAGTCGAGCCTTAGCTAGAATCGCTTAGCCCCACATATAATTCAAAGTCTGTTAAAAGTCGATAAATACAGATTTATAAATGTTTTCTTCAATTTTGGGCGTAAGCGTTAAACTAACTTTTCGCCATAAATTATAATTAGCAACAAAAGTCACACTCATGGAGTGTGTTTTTATGGTCGTGCTTGACATAGTTTTATATATTTAGAGGCTATCACTTTTTATACGATTCTAATGGCTGACCCATTCGCCACACAAGTCGTATAGCACATTTGTAGTGGCCACTGCAAAGGCGAACTTAAAGCATATATATATATATATATATATATATATATATATATATGTATATATATATGTACAAGTCCAGTTCCGTTTCAAGTGCCATACAAAACGAGTGTGAAAATGGTCAGCGGCAGCAGTTATAGCCCCATGCAAGCTGTGTAGCTGGGCGTAGGATGGGATGGGGACTGATACTTCGGCCAGACTGGTCAGACAGCAGTGGTTAGGTCGTTGTTCGTTGCTCGTTGTTGGAGTTTGGGTGACAAAACGAAAATGCCGTTGCGGTTTTACTCAGCTCTGCAAAGATTTTACCACATGCAAGTAATTTAAAATTTATAGATTCAGATTTCAAATGTTTTAAAACACAGAGAGACACACAGAGAGATAGAGAGAGAGAGGCAAAAAAATTGAAGTCCAGTGAAGTGAAGCTGTTTGGCAAAGTGTTAAATGCGCTGTGAATGACACGCTGCAGAGTTTTGTGGACTTAAGGCCAGTTTTATGACAGTCGGGTTAGCACTTGGCCAGTGCAGCTTGTTAAGCGTACGCTTTTAATGGACTATCCCAAGTCCAAGCGGGCCTCGACTACCAGGCGGAGCACTGAATAGTTTTGCAGTCAATCTAATTTGAAGCAAAACTTGCTATAATTATTTATAGTTTATAGCATATAGTTTATATAGTTTAGAGCTTGTGCAAAATTGACTCTATTATTTCATATATTATTCAAAGTGGTTGAAGTGCCTCTACTAGGGTCAAGATATCAATAGGAAAATTATTTAAAAATTTGTTTGCAAATTTCATAAATGTTATTCCGCCATAATTTATATAGAATGTCGAGTTCTATGGCGTATCATATTTTACAGCGCATATAAATAGAACTGAAGAGGAGGAGCAAAGAAAAACAACTATTGGCCGAGTGACTGACGGGCAATTGACAGGCGAGGCAATGCCAACTAGCCATGGGGAAATTATGAGCCAATCAATAGAATGCCAAAAAAAAAAATGAGTGAGAGAAAATGTGGAAAACTATGCGCAAATATAGGGAAACGCACACACACACACACATATATATATATATATATATATATATATATTTGGTGTCTAACAAATTGGCAGCGGGTATATTTTTTGATTAAGCATTCCCCAGATACGAATTAAATCAATAACTTTCTTTTTGGGCCGAGCGACGGGCAAGGCAAAATGCTAAACGGCCAGCCGCATTGAGCCCGGCTTTTCGGTTTGGCAGCCTGCCCGCTGGCAAACAAATTGAATTCAAAACTTCTCCCGGCCCGCAGACACCAAAAAATAAGGTTAGACGAAGTTTTTGGCGTATAAATGGATGCCAGGCAAGGCGCAACCGGGTTACGTACCAATAAACGTAATGAAACGTAATTTGAATGCCACTCAAGTGGCTCAGGCAGCGGCAGCGGCAACAGCAGCGGCATCGACAGCGGCTACAGTTGCACCACTTGCTTCAGTTGCTTCAGGTGCGAATGGCCAGCTGCAGTGGCCGGCGGTCAGCCGTATTGCAAATCGTGTGCAAATTGAGCTGCCAGGGGTAAAATTAACTGCTCGGCCACTGCATGCCGTGGAAAGCCATGTCCGATTTATAGCCCCGGATAATGCAGGCGACTTACGTGTCCTCAAATTATGCAGCCACTGCATTAAAAAGCGCAGGACACACACATAGCTATATATATATATATATATATATACATATATATGGATATATATATGTGGATATATATATGTGTGCAAGCAAGGCGGTAACCCAACTCAACTCGCCAACAGCCAGTGTTGCCCAGCACTGGCCAAAGGCATTAAATGTCGAACAGATGGCATCAATTTTTAGCCTGAACTGAAACTGAAGCTGTGCCAGACGCGCCTAGCGTTCAGCGAGCAGCGAGTGGATAGCAATCGAAATGAGTATCCATAAAGAACACATGAATACTTTTAGAGCGGTAAGATACTTCTCTTTTTTTGGGTGAGAGGCGTAGGTGGGTGTGGCAGCAAATCCTTTTGTAATGCGAGCGCCCATTTAGAGGACTTTGTGGTTGGCTTAACAGCTGTGATAAGCACTTCAGACATTAATAGATTATTCTGAATATACCCCATATAGGAGAACTTTGCAAATAAATACAAGCGTTTTACTGCCACAAAGCTATTGTGCTCGATATTCGATGGCAATAGTATGACCATAGATAGTTCTTAATATATTGATTCAGCTATGAACAAGAGTGAGACAATCAAATCGAGTTTGTATTGCAAGCGAAAGTAGACTTTAAAGTTATCTACATTGTTTTCGCTTGCGGTTATCGAAATATGCTATATTGTTTAGATAATCGATTATTAATTGGGCTATACAAATAATAATTGAATTGTAATAGATAAGTTCTATGGACTTTATAGCAAATATATTTACGATCATATATTACGATCATGAATAATTAGATCGATAAGGCGATAGGCCGATAGATCATTAGATTGATAATTAGATAAATCGATAAATGCTATCTGGTAATAGAAGCAGCAGCAGGAATGTTTAAAAATCTATCGGTTTTGGCTATCCATCTATTTATCGATAATTACATGAATTGTCTTCTATTAACATTTTTGATAAATTAGCCAAGTAATCAAACCAAAATTGTTTACTTATTATCGATTTCAGTTCATCGATAAGTTATCGGTCATGCAAGCAGCTCTTATCTGTTTGCTAATCTAGCGAATGCGTCCATTAAATATCAAATTGATTGTCGTTCAGCGCCAGTCATTATTAACTATTTAAATGGTCGCCGATTCGCAGGTTCGGAAACATACTTGGCAGAGGACCAAAGATGTTGTCGATTTACTGTCCTCCCAAAAAAAAAAGAGGAAGCAGAAAACAAAATGAAACTTAAGTGGAGAGCATTAACACTTGCATTCACTTACACTCAAATAAGTAGCGCCATCAATCACTGCAATGAGTTCAACACTCACATTTGTGCGCGTACATTACATTCATTGGGCAACAAACGGCGAGCGAAACAGGAACACAATGCGAATAAAGTGTTATGGGAACTGGGGGGACGATGGGTCGGCGTTGGTCCTTAAAGGCAGACATCGGCATTGGACATGGCAGGACATGGCTGTAGACCCGAGGCGACCTACTCTGCTCGCCATGTAATGTAATGTAATGTAATGCGCGTGCTGCCAGCTAAAAATGAAGAAAACGAAGCGTCAGCCTGGACCAGCAAAGGCCATCGAGCAGAGGTGGGGGGTCTGGGATGGTAAAAGCAACATTGGCAACAAAAGCTAAAAGTGCCTCTTCGAGTAAAGTAAGAAAAAAATATTTGTGCCGAGCAGCTGAAGAGATGAGAGAGAAGGAGACAAAGAGCGGGCCTATCGAAGGGGTCAAAGATTTGGCGAGGTCACTGAGTCAGGGAAGTGCAGTGTGAGTATGTGTGAGTGTGTGTGTGCGTGCTCAACACGTTCAATATTTTATGGTGTCGCTTACAGGCGAATCGAATGGCCAAACAGACGGCCAAAGAACTGTGCCTCCAAGGCGCACAGCATCGGGGAGTGAGGGACCTGGGCTAGGGCTGGGTCGTTAGCTGAGGCCAAATTCGTGCGGCCGCTCAAATAACGCAGCTTTCGAAATTAATATAGCAAAGGGGCCGCAACAAAGTGCAGCTATAGAATTCGTTCTGACTGTGGTCTACAAAAGAGCAGCCATGGCACACAGAGCTGCTCGTAATCAAAGGCGCAACAGAGGGGGAGTTAGAGGTAGGCAGGAAGATACAGGGGTAGCAGGTGTGCCGATCAGATGAACTGCGGCACAGAAATAGGCCGTTGGTCAATTGAAACGGTTCAAAGTGTATTTGCCCCGGCAGCAATTTGCCCCCGCCACGTATCATTTGCCAACGCCTCTTTTTTTTTTTGTTCTGTTTTTTTTATTGACGCGCCCATATAAATTTCACTCTGGCAAATGGTTTTTATTGGCAACAGCGAGTGCCAGCACACCACAGGGCAGCGCCTGGCCGGACCTGGCCTGGCCTGGCCTGGCCTGGCCACAGAGCCACAGAGAGCGCCAAGTTCAATTGCCACCAATTGCTGCACGAACGGCGGCCCAGGCTCAAAAAGGTTAAATTTGGAAATTGGTACGTGATTGGATTCAAAGCGCAAAATAAGTGCGTCAGTTGGTTGTTGGTCGCTCGCTTCACTTATGAAATGAAAAAAAAAGAACAAACAACCAAATGAAATCAAAAACAAAATAAAAAAAACCACAAAACAAAAATGTAAACAATATTTAAAGACGTATACCAAATACTCTAAGGAAAGGGAAAAATAAGCGAGAGAAATTTGTTGAAATACAAACAAAAATTATATATTTGGGACAATTAATTCTGTGATAAAAAAAAAACAGTTTAGTTTAAAAATTTAATTTTATCATATTACAAAAAAAAACAATATAATAAAATAATAAATAATAATAATAAATAATAATAATAAATAATAATATTACATAAAATAATGTGAAATAATTAAAAAAATATTTTTCCATTAAAGGAATATGTCTCAATATGAAAATTTTTTTTCTCATATTGGAATAAAGAAAAATTGTATTTTATTTTCGAAAAAAAATCATGAAAAATATGTGAGTTTTTACCTTACAATATATTAGATATATTTATTTATTAAAAAAATAGATTTTTATATATTATTTATTTCAAGTATAGCTTAAAATTTACAAGAAATATCTGAAATATGTACACAATATCAATTTTTTTTATATTTATATATTTTAGTTACCAAATATTTAATTTTTTTCCAGAAATATATATTTACAAAATAAGCATAAGATTTCAACATAAATTAGAAAACTTCGTGAATAAACTAATTTGACTTGAAAAATAGCTCAAACTTCGGTCCCATATTAGGCTATGCCAAACAGCATGCTAAATTTAATATACATTTATGGCATAGAGTATGCGCCACATGCATAACAAGTCTGGCAAATCGAAGTAAAAGGGGTAACAGTAAGGCATGTGAATGCGAATGGCATGGGGCGGTGGTGCGGATTGGTTGTGTTTGGTTCACTGTTTTCGCTGTGAGTCGAAGAGAGAATTGTAGCATATTTTTTTGGCACGCTTCGTCGCTCGATTTGTAATAAGAAATGTGTTTTTTATTTTGTGGTTTGAAAAATTAGAACTTTTGCCAACAGCCAACAGCAAACAGCAAAACGATGGCGAGCACATGGCAAGCACCCAAGTATAACACACACAAACACTCACACTCATAGAGTATGTTTGTGCCAGGGGCCAGCATAGTTTGTGGCTGGTTGATGGCCTGGCCATAAAACGTCGATTTGTTTTTGGCCAAAAAACGAAATGAAAATGTGTAGAAGAGCGCGCCAAACGAAATTCAAAGTCAGCTAATAACTGGGCAATGGCCGTGACAGCGGCCATGTTGTCAACATGTTTGCCAATCAGCCAGCGACGCTGTCAACGCTGCGTATGAGTAATATGTCAAACATAAATTGTGAATGAGTGCGAATGCAAATGCGCGAAGTGCCAAACAGATTTTTGTAACATGTCAAGTTTTTCACTGTTGGAATTTGTTGAGTTGCAAAGTTTGACTAAAGTTGAGACTTTAAGCTGGAGGCTGAGAGTGAAATGTAATCAGCGATGAGGTAGAAATAAATTATTATATTAAACAATATTTTTTTTATAAGCAGAGCAGAGCTGTTCTCATATATATAATAATAAAAAAAATATATATATATATATATATATATATTAAAACTTATTCCGTTTAGAATTATTCAACCATTATATTCACTGATCTTTACGGTCGAGAGCTGGCGCAACCGCTATCAACATTTCGCACGCTGATAAATTTCTAACATTTGCTTACCACAAAGCTGAATTTCAAACAATTTCTAACCTGGTCTTTTTTTGGCTGGTTGGCCCAGGTGCAGTGCTGACATATGGCTGACCATAATTCGACCACAATTTTGATAAGATTCAGCAATTGCTTTCGGCTCCCGTTGTTGTTGCATTTAATTAAAAAGTCATCACAATATTTTTGCTGTCATTATTTAAAAACATAGATAAAATATATAAATATTGCTCGTGTATGTATTTATATATATATATTTCATGCAACGCTTGTTTTTTGGGCTAACATCTGTATACACTTTATCTGCATATGGCGAACCATTTAACATGTTTATTTTTACTGCATATCTCAATGGGCAATTTACAGATTTTGTTGTTGCTTTTCTTTAGCGCTGATTTTATAATGTGCATACCCTGTACAACATGGGTGCGTGGGGCATGATGTGTCTCATGTGATGAAAATGTGAAAAAATTCAAATTTAAATATATTTGAGCATTTCTTCTGCCAAAAATTATAAAAAATAAAATAAAATAAAATAACTCTTAAAGTAATCCAGGGCATAGCCTAGTCTAACCTTTACGCAGTCAACTGCCTAACAGTTTATATTTTTTGTTGCTGCTGATATCATAATTAATTGGCGTTTATTATGCGGCGCAGAATGCGTCCGGTTCCTGCATAAATTATTATTACCATGTTAAAAAAATAAGAAAAAAAAGAAATAATAAAAAAAAAACAACATGAAAAAAATGAACTAATAACAATTTGCACTTGTGCACGCTGATGCGAATAGATGCAAATATTTCTTTTTAGGCTGTTTTTAATTACATAATTGGCCCTAATTAGATGCGCAAATTGAATGAATGTGCGCAAATTGAACAAATTTCACGAAATAATATGCAACAGCAACCAAAACAAGGTGGGACAAAAAAAAATAGAAATTAAATAAAAATCAGCGAGTGTATGTAATACGTCAATTGGAATTTGATTACACCTTATTGCGCGCATTCAATGACAATTGCCATTGCGAATTGTTGAATGAGTGATGTGTGCGGGGACTGGAAATGTTTTGGTATGAGTATGGGTGTGGGCTTAGGGCTTTGGGAGTTGGTGGGTAATTACTGACGTGATAAATTACAATTAAAATATTGGAGAGAGGCAGCGGGAGAGAGCGAGAGAGAGAGAGATAGGCAGTTGGAGATTGATTGAGTATGTATGGGTGACAGTAAAAGGCAAAGATATATATATAGAGAGAGAGAGAGGCAGAGTAAAAATAGGTAGAGAGGGAGAGAGAGAATATTGAATATTAGTGAGAGAGAGTGAGAGTGAGAGAAAGAAAATATGAGTGAGATATATAGAGATATATAGAATAGTGAGTGACAGAGATATTGAATATGAGAGAGATAGATTGAATATGAGCCAGAGAGATATAATATGAGCGATCAATATGAGTGTGTGAGAGAGAGAGAGAGAGAGAGAGAGAGAGGCAGTGATTGAATATTAGTGAGAGAGAGTGAAATATGAACAGGTAGAGAAGAAGTGTTGTGGTGGGAGATAAAGACGGGTAGAAAAGAAAAGAGTTACAATAGTGTGCGTGAGCTAGAGAGAGACATAGAAGGCAGCGAAACAGTTAGTAATAGAAAGAGACAGAGAGAGATGTGAAGCACTCACAAGTGCTTGTGGGTATACCAATACGAACACATAATAAACTGTAATAAACTAATAAACGATATAGGATATATTGGCTGCTATCTATTATATATATAATATATTATATAGCATATTCAAGTTGATCCTACTAAGTGTTGCTCTCTTGACTCATAATTTATTTAATAAATATTGCACAACTTCATGGCCTACTTAAACAAGTTTTATCATTCCTTCTTCTGTATATCCAAAAACATTTTCCTTCTTTTTCCCCATAATAAATGTGAAGCATGTCATAAATTCGCCAAAAATTTAATTTGAACTAATGGAATGGGATAGATTTGTGCGGCTATTATGCTGTAAGGCCAACAACTTTTGCAGCTATACAGAGAGGGAGATAGACAGAGACAGAGAGACAGAGAGACAGGGAAAGAGACAGAGATAGAGAGATACTATGTATTTGAAGTGTGGCTTCATTCACGAAGCATTGAGGCGCTTCTATGAAACATCATTAAATCAGAGCAAAAGTTTACAAATGCATTTCATTTCGAAATCATGGCCTGGCCAGCAGTAAATGGTAGCAGCGAGATGGTAACTGTTAACCGGTGACTGCAACAACAGCAGCAACAGCAGCAGCAGCGGCAAACAACAAACAACAAACAGTGCTCTCGGTACTCGGAGCATTACAAATTACAAGTTGCTGTCTGTCAGAGAATCGCAGCTCCCGGAGCAGCACAAAAAGCAGCCCGCAAAACTTTGACGAGTGCTAGAGGAGCGCATAAAAATCAGCTAGTAAATGGATGGATGCTGGCTAGAAAGGCGCTACAGAGACAGATGCAGACAGAGAGAGGGAGAGAGAGAGGGAGGGAGAGAGGGAGAGTGACGTGGGAGGCAACAATTGCAATCTGTGGCGCTTGAACAACGCTTAATGTTGCCTACAACCGCAATGCCAGGCCATTTATCATTCAGCCGAGCCGAAGCGGGCGAAAGGCCAAGGCAGAAGCGGTTGACGAGCGGACAGAGGAATAGGCAGACGGACAGACAGAGAGACGGATAGACGAACTGAGCTGAATGAATGACGCGCGACAGACTGACAGAAGCCGTACAATAAAATGGCATGGAGGCAGTTGCCTGACCGTAAAAAAGAACTAAATTGACCTTACGGAACTGCATCAGAGCCGTAGCGCATGGAATACGATTAAGCCTGATCTATGCTCTGGGCAGGTAAATCAAATTGCTTAGCAGAACGAATAACAATTTTGTTTTGCTTTGCTCTCGCTTTTGATTATTTTCGCCCGCCCTTATAAATTGCATACTTGCGGCCGTATTTGACTGTGACTACGTCGAGCACTTACCTAAAGCGAGAATACGATTTGTACGCTGTCTTCGAGGGTTGGGCTGCAAAGAGACCAGATTAAAGCAGAACAAATGGAATTAGTTCTTTACTATGATTGTGGAGCAGAATATGTTAAAGTTAGATGAAATGGGGATGCTAAAATAATAAATAATAAACATATCTGACTAAGAGAGGCTAAGGATTATGGGAGGAGAAGACTTGAGAGTGGTTCTTAGGGAAATTATTTCCGGCATGTTTTATATATATATTTATCTTTATTATTATTATTTTTTTTATTATATAATCTATTATGTTTTATTTTTATAACATTTTTCCTGCTATCTTTTACTTATTTGAAACATAAATTAATTAAATATATTTTTATGGCTATGGGGGAAAAGAAAATAGAGAATGTGGAATATAGATAAGGGAAAGAACGAGAGAAAATTTCCTAGATTTTACAGTTTACTGCCCTAACTACAGCCATCAAAGTTTTAGCTTAAGAATTCTTAAAGCCTGCTTAAGGACTAAAGCCGAGGTATACAACTTAGCGTGGAGTGCTGAAAGCAGGCAAGTATAAATTTTACTCTTACTTGAATCACTACTATCTGGGTAAAAGTCCATTTGGCTATTGCCAGATCGAATTTCTATGCATTCGAGATATTTCAAGAGCTATGGAAATGCAGACGTTTGGCAACATTGTGCTGCTCCCAAATCCAAATAGCTGCGCAACAACAAAAATTTCCTCCCTTTTTTTGCTTTTTTTTTTTCGAGCTGCTGGAATATTGAGGCCAGCGCCTCGTGAACCTTGGGGCATTTCAGTTAGTTACCGAGAGCTTTGAGCTGCTGATTGCAACAAAGAAATTGTTGATAATCCTTTTGCGAAAAATCGGCATTGCAACTAAACGGCAAGTGCAGCTGGAGAATATCTATCTCGGCGTGAGCACAAAAATACATAAAAAACAATCAAGTATGGGGCTTAAAGTGGCCTATAAAACGGCAGCTGGAAAGACTTTCACGTGTAATCAGTTTTAATGCATTTTATATCATGCGATTTCTGCTTTAATTCACGCATTTCAAATGGAGTCAGATTTAACCTGATTTCAACCTGATGACCAATAATGAGAGAACAAAAGCAAAAATATATTTCATAAATAAAGGGACTGTCAAATAGCAAACAGCTTTTGTGGCAATTTAATTTGTTTTAAGTATTCGGTATTGATTGCCATTGTCCCTAAGGATGTGTGTGTGTGCGTGTGCGTGTGTGTGTGCTTGTGTGCATGCAATTCACTGATTAATTTAAGCGGTCTAGTAATGCATAAATTAATGTTTAATAACAGTTGCGGGCTGCCAATTCGCCTGGCGGCTGCATCGACAATGCCCTGCCAGCTGGCAGGCATTCCATATAATGAATGTGGCATCAAACACACACAAACACACACAAACACACACAAACACACACATACACACACTCGCATATTGGCCCGCACTTAGCCAGATGACCGTATCAATATGCTTGTGGATTTGAAATTATTTGATGGAACGTTGCACGAAAACCTATCTGTGCATGGGCATCAATTACAATTTTGCACTTTGTAATTGAGAATATTTGCCGTTTGGATACTGTGTAAATGGAGCTGTTTGTGTGTAGAGTCTATTCAGTTGAAGTTTTGATATGTGTGGCTTATTTATGCTGAATCGTATTCTTTCTCTCTAGTCTTCTTATTTTCTCTGCATTTTCTTCTCGTTTCCTCCTTGCTCTTTAACCTCTGTCTATTTTCTTCCGCTGTCTCTTTTGTCTTCTCTTTCTGCTTCTTCTTCTCTGTCATTCTCTGATATTCTCTGTCATTATCTGTCGTTCTCAATTCTCAATTTTCAAATCAGTTTCAGTTTTCAATTCTCAATTCTTCATTCTCATTTCTCACTTCTCGACTCTTTCTTCTCTTTCTCTTTTTATTTCTCTCTCTTTTTTCTCTACCCACTTACAGCCCATATGCTCCGCCGACTACTAGCTGCTTGGTGCGTGCTAAATCATTTGACTCTCGGCGGGCTATAAGGCCATCTGATACTGTAGCTTTACGATCTATGGCAGTTGTGTGGCTGCTCAATTGTTGGCTTTGCTGGCTAATTAGCCAGCTGCCAATGCATTTGCATCTGTTTTATTTACGAGCCTGTTTAAAATTACAAATGTTTGTGCAAAGCTAGCATCAGCAACAGACTAACTATCACAGGCATTACTTTATGAATAACATAACACACACACACATACACACACACATTCACACACACACAGAGATGGATGATAAGTGCAAATTGCGTCGCAATTGCAAATAGATTGATGTTGTTCGGCAACGATATTTGGCCCATTACCAATTTACAAATTGGAAGCAAAAAGTAGACAAAGTGAGTGCACAAATTAAATTGGCTTCGATATGAATTAGTCATCATAATTACAGACATGACAAATGGGTCCACAATTGGGATAGCCAAAATGATTGTCCAATGCAAATAACTGAATCGTTTGACATGCAAATCGCAATTACAAAATTACAAATTGCAAAATTTTCTTTAGTCTATTTTAGGGTTTGACTAGTGAGTCAATGATCAATATTAGTTCTAATTAAGACTTGATTAGTAAAGTGTTAAGATTATTATTGCTAGAATTTTTATTTATTTGTTATTTATTTTGTATTTAATTTAATTTATTTTATTTAATTTTATTGAAAAACATTTTATTTTATTTGTTTAATTTGTTTAATCATTTTTTATTTTGTTTGTTAATTTTACATATTTATTTCAAAAATGTATTTTTATCTGTATTATATTTATTATATGTATTTTATTTTATACTCTGCACTTATTTATTTTTAGAATTTATTTCTGTATGTATTTTGTTTATTTTATTTATTATGCATATTTCACTAATTTTTTACTATAGTTTTTGAGTTAGTCTAGTCAGCTAGCTGCCATATATAAATTCTTTAAATTGAGAAAGCTCAGCTTTAAGAAAATATTTAATTTAAAGTAAATAACAAGTTGACACCAAACCACAGAAAATAATAAAAAATATTCTTATTAAAATTGAACGAAAAATGTTCAATTACAAAAGCTGATTCGCATATCAAATTCAAATTAAAATCAAATTTTTGTGGCGTGGCAACATTTTGCTAACTGCCGTGTGGTTAGCCGAGCACGCAGCAACTGAGTTACAGAGAGAGAGAGAGAGAGATAGAGCTAAAGAATTAGATAGGCAGAATAAATATTTAGAGAGCACAAATATTTTACTAACTGACACTGACCACACCCCAGCTTTATTACTGCTGAAAAATGTGTGGAAAAAAATGTCAATTAAATGGAATAAAATGTCATTGGAATTGAAATTGCTGGCGTTGGTATTTGTATTGCTGTTGCTGGCTGTCGCTGCCATTGCCGTTGCCGCCGCTGCTGCTTTACTTTTGATTGGTGTTTGTGTCAGATTGCGGGTTTTCAGTTTGTCCACATCGGATTTCAAATGGGTGGCAGTTAATGCCACTTAATTAATAACAACAATTTAGCTCTTTTATTTGCTGTGACACTTTTCATTTGTTTAATGATATCATTTTTGAGGGTAATTCCCTGAGTTTGTTTTTGTTGCTGATGCTGTTTTTATTTATTTGCTACGTAATTGTAATTTATTTGCCATTTGTTGGCACTTAAAGTCTTAAGTGGCGAAATTAATAAATAAGTAGACCAATGTGCTGCTGTGTGTGTGTGTCGGCAACTCACTGAATGTACATTAACGAACCGCAAAGAGCTTAAAAAGTGTTGCCTACTTTTGTGAGCAGGCGGCAAGCAGTGCAAATAAATAATGAGTTTCCGCTCATAAAGCAGCTCAATCTTTAATGTATGGATTTTGCAGTCTTTGAGTAATATATTAATAAAACACAAATAGCTTGCCAAATATATAAATATATTAAAAATATATAATAGTATAGCATATATATAATTAAGGATCACTTTCAGATGGTTTCCATCATCAACTGCAGCATTACGTTTAGGCTTTGCATGAGCAACTAAAACGTTTTCATTCAATTTGCGCCACTTCGTTGAGCTCGCAAGCCGTGTTTAATCCACCCTACATGGATTTTGGGTGCGCTGATAATGTGTCTTCATAGAGCAGGCATAACAATTGCAATGCTAATGACAGCCAGGCATTAAAGCCACACCCACACACACCCAGCCGAACACACACTGACAACCTTGGCACCCAAATCCCAATACCCAAAATCCACACGGCTTTCAACGCTCTCCACGTGCCAATGCGAAATGTAAATCCCTATCAAAAAGCCAAAGTAAAAGCAAAAGCAAAATCAGAAGCAAAATCAAAATAAAAATGTCGCTGCTTGGCTGCGAAGTACACAATAAATTTACATGCCACGCACACACCACAGCAGCGTTTATGAATAGAAATTGTTAGTACAATAACATACACACACTCACACTCGCGCATACATAGGGAGATCTAGATATACACATGCATAATGCCTAATAATCCGCATATTGTAATATCTGTATTATATGGAGGAGCCGCCAAAGCGACGCGACACGCTGCGCTGCGGCATTTGCAACTTGTGTGCATGAATGACAGTATGAGGCAGGGGCAGCTGGAATTCTAACCGGCAGGCGTCACCACCCGCCAGTACAATTCTTAATGCGCCCACACACTGTGTAAATATTGTATAAAAATTGCAGCTTAATCACGCCCAAACATGTGTGCCGCTGCCGCTGCTGCCGCTGATGCCAAAGTGCCTTCAACTGCAGCTGGAATTCAGCTGCGCTGTGTAAGCTTAGCGGTATCTGCACCCGGATGACGCCTGCCAGGCTGCTGCCAGTGTCAGACAAGTGTCGCTGTCGCCAGCTACCTCTCTCGCTCTCCCTCCCTCACTTTCTCACACAGTTCTTTGCCGGCTTTGGCAGTGCTCCACATGGCCATCATGGCCGCTGCATCACTGCATTATTTGTGCTCATGTGTGGCCTGGCCTCTCCGGGTGCTCCTTTGGCCGCCGCCGTTGCCATCGCCGGCTTTTATGCCCGCAGATTTGGGTTAAAAGTAGCTTCCCTCGTGTATTTAATAGCCATTCACCCATAGTCATCGCTGCCGCTCGACTCAACCCAGCCCTATATTTCCACATCTGCATTTTGCATTTGTATCTCGGCATTTGCATCGGGCTTTCGGTTGTGTTTCTAGCTATGTTGCTCTCGCTTGTGCTTCTGCTATCGGCTTTTCTCACATGCCATTGCCAATTGAGTGTGGCTTTCAATATGCATAGGATATAAAGGTGTGTGTGTGTGAGAGAGAGAGAGAGAAGGAGAGGGAGAGAGAGAGAAAAGCTTGGCACAAAAACTTGGGCTCCGTTTTATTTTACTTTCCAATTATAAATATTATATTTAAATTGTTATGGCCAGAGCTTTGAGCTAGTTTTTGAAGGTAGAAGGCTTGGTAGTGGCTTGGTTCAGGCTGCCTTTTTCTATATATATATATTCATATAATAAAATTGATCTATCAAAATATAAAAATATATTTCTTTCTTTTATGTATTATATTTTTATACTAAAATAACGAGGAAATAAGGCTAAAATAAAGCTAAAATATGAATGAAACAGGAATAAAATTAGGCTAAAATTGGGATAAAATATGGCTAAAATTATGCTAAGCTATGGGTAAAATAACACTAAAATAAGGCTAAACAAAGGTTAAAATAAGATGGCTAAAATAAGGCTAAATAATGCTTTAAGAAAGTTAAAAAAGGATGAGATATTCATAAAATAGGGTTAAAATAAGGCTAAAATAGGTTATAACAAGGCTAAAACATAAGACTACAATAAGTCTAAAATAAAATTAAACTAAGGCTATAATAATAGTTTTCTAAAATTAGCCTAAAATAAGGCTAACATAATAGCTTTCTGAAATTAGCCTAGATAAGGCTAAAACTAAGCTTTGCCTAACGGCTGCTTCAGCTGCAGCCAGCAAATAATTGTCTTTAAATTTTAAATCCTTTTTTTGCTCACAATTTTGTTAGCCATTGCAAGCCCAGTCAAGCACGAGCACAGCATATTGAAACACAAACTGCTTCGCAAAGTGGACGTCGAAAAACGAGGCCATGCCATGGCAGCGCATCATTAGCCGGGCTCAACTCAACTTCGAACGCTGTAAATCAAGTAAGTTGTTTTGCCAGCCCCAGAGCTGAAAGAGCTCGAATATAAGCTGCCATAATGCGAAGAAACCGTTGCTATAAATTCGTATATAATTTGCGTGCTCGTTCTGCTGGCCAGATCAAAAGTATCGCCAACATTTCCGTCAACTCAGCTGGCAGACAGAGCCGGGCATGGCCAGGCGCCATATTAATTATACGGAAGACAAACACTTTGTTGCAAAGTTGCAAGGAGCTCGACGCGTAACATGTTGCGCGGCGAGCATTAAATATTTAACGCCTGCCAAAACACTAATGACAAACACTAAAACTCGACACTAAATTTGAAATGCTTTAAAATTTTATTTAAGCATCCATTAAGCGGAGCCTTAACAATGCCGGGTAGGTGCTGGGGCAATGGGGCGTCTGGGACAATGCGGCGTATGCGCAATCGCAAAATAAACGCAACATAAAATCAAGAAATGCCAAAAATAAATTTGCTACTTTAAGCTGCGGCTGCTGTTTGCCAACTCGCGCTAGTTATGCCACAGCAGAGAGAGAGAGAGAGGGAGGGGGGGCGTGTGGGGGAGAATGGAGGAGGCATACCGCGTCGCCATACTTTGCTTTTATTGCAGGCTACTGCTGGCAGCGACTTGCTCTTAACATTAACGTGAACTTCATGTTCTTATAAGATGGCAGCGTGCACATGCTGGTCGCGATGGGCGCTGGGCGCTGGGCATGGCATAGGTGAAAGTGCACGGCGGCAAGGTGGTAATACAAACTTCAGCGCGCAGCGAGCTGACAGTCAGGCAGCGAGCAGCAGCCAGCAACAGCCATACAATTTTAATCACATTAAGTTCACCCAGTAGATAGCTATCTGTGTGTGAGTGAGATGGCATTACGCTAAACTCTCTCCCTTTCTCTGCGTGTGTGTGTTTGTTTATAATGAATATTTGCAAGTTGTGCCTTGAGCCTCGCTGCGAACACAGCGCAAACAAACTTAAAAACTGTAGCGCACTCAGGCAAAATAAATACTTGAACAACAACGACAAAAACAACAACAACAAGCAAACAAACAACAACCACAGGCGGCGCTGCTCACTTTTTTCTTTGCTTTCTTTTTTATTTTCTTTTATTTTTTTGTTGTTGCTTTTTTTTTTTTTTGGAAATTTATTTGGTTAAGTGACTTTGAGCCCCTAGCCAGCATGTGTGGGCGCGGCGAGGCGTGGCATGCATATTGAAACAAAGTGACTCCCAATGCGTATACGCAACGTGGCCGTCGCAAAAGGCAAGGCGCAAAATTAAACCTTGCCATGGCAGCGAAATCATTAGCCCAAGCCAAGCCGAGCCAAGCCAGGCCAAGCCATGCCACTCAATATAAAGACAGAGCAAAAACTGTATTTCAAGGTACAAAGCCGCTTAAGCTCATATATATATATATATATATATATATATATATATATATCAGTTTTAATATATATATATATAAATTTGATTTGAGTAGCATTTAATTTCATTATATCAAAATCAGAAATAAATAATAATTTATATATATATATATATATATATATATATATATATATATATATATATATATATATATATATATATATATATATATATATATATATATATACAGCTCGCTCTAAGCGCTTGATGGCCATTTAAGCACGCTTTTATTTTGAAATTATAGTTGGTTAATTTGTTGAACATTTATATGAATTGCTCGAGCTTAAGTGGAATATAAATTGCACGAAGACAAATTATGCGCAGGCGGAAATGTGTGGAGATTTAAAAAAAAATGTGCGAGCTCTGGAAGGGGCGGCACAGCTATGAGGCATGAATGGCAATGAATGAAGTAGCAGAAGATTTTCCAAGCAAGCCGAATAGTAAACACTTTAACAAAAAATTTTGTCTTGGCGAAATTGCAATTTATTGAAGCTGCGTGCCAGGGCGTATACTTGATATTAATAAAAATAGGGGAGCGCAAATAAAATACTAAAGGATGAAAAAGTAGTGTCCGTTATGGCATAAGCCAGACAGTGCCTTAAAATTTTTCTTTGTATAATTTAAAAATAATTTTTATAGTTTAGCAGCCAAAGCTACTCAAATAAGCATATAAAAAAATACATATTTTATATGCGCTTGAAAAATTTAATAAAAATTGCAAGTTATTAGTTATTAGTTTATTCCAAAACCAAATAACATTAATAATAATACTAAAAAAATAATATATTAAAATAAAGTCCAAGAAAACTAAAGTAGCATTGCTTCATATATATTAAGTCCACCTTTAGACAGCTGCACACGCAGCTACACGTAACCAAAGACAACTTATTTCCCCTAAGACACTACGCAGTTTATGACCATTTTAAAACACTCTCTTTAAGTGTATAGAAAAAAAGCAGAAATGAATAAATAAGAGAAGGAGAAGGAGAAAGCGAAAGAACAGAAAAACCTAAATGCGAACAGCTGCTGTCGATTTCAATGAGATTTTCCAGGCAACTACATCGCTTAAGATGCGACATTTTTCAAGACACGCTTCCGTTTGTAGCCAAAGCTTTGATTAGCTTTTGAAATGTTGCTGTTGCTCCTGCTCCGCCTGCTGCTGCTGCTACTGCTGTTGTCTCTACTTTGGGCCACTAATTAGAATAAATCTAAATTGCTCGTTTTGCGGCAGTCAGCGTAATGACTTTTATGCGCATGCTTAAGCCCGCAATTATCCACAGCAGCCAAAGATTAAATCGCGACAACAACAGCAGCAACAACAATAGAGTGCAACAGAAACAACAAAAGACTGACAGCCGGCAACTGGCAAGCCCCAAAAAATCCACATTATTGATATAGGGGGCTATGACCAAGGCCAAGCAACTCTGGCACAATTCAGCCAGACCAAAACCCGCCCATCCACAAAGGCTTAAAAACCGCAAAAATTACAAAGCATTCAAGGCGAAAAGGGGGACGATGCTCAAGCAACAGCAGGCGAGCAACCAGGCAGCGGAAGTTATTCAAGTGAGGCATAAGAAAATAATTAAAAACATAAAAGCAACTGATAGCAAGAGCTAAGACCTCTCTACGATATGCCCTATAGGGAGGACAGAGCGCATCTAATTGCAAACAAAAAACATTAATGATAATGAACTTAAAAAATACTAAAATATATATAAAATATTTAGAGACTTTTAATAATATTGAAAATTACAGTAAATGGATATAAATTATTAATATTAATATATATTTCATTTTAATTTTAATAATATTTTTAAAAATTATTTTTAACTTAAAAACAATTTTTTTATTAAAAATATTTAATCACAAATAATATGTATGCATATAAAATATAAAATGAATATTTGAAGAAAAACTCAATATTTTTTAATGTGAATGAATAAAAAAATAAATAAATAAAAACTAAAAAATTAAAATATTTAAAATATAATTGATTATACAAATATTTAAATTTTAATTTTTTGTTTGGAAGTTTATAAAACTTATGAAAAAATTAAAAGAGTAAATGACTTAAAATTCGATATATAATTTTATTTTTTTTTATTTATCGTTTATCAATTTAAAAATCTTCAAAATTTTAATTAAAACTGCATTACTCAAACTAAATTAAGCCTTAATACTGAAACAGATATATAAAAATAATATATTTAAATTGTTAAACCTTCCCACTAAACGGAAACACTTAGTGTGTGTTTGTTTCTTAATGCCTTAGCTCAGCTCATTAAATATTTAAATGTAAGCATATTATTTTTGCAAGCCGTCAGTTGGCAGGCTGCACTGCACGATTACAGCAGAGGCTCTCGTTGATAACTCAATGTGCCAGCATCAGGACCGTCTCGTCTTGTGCATGCATGACAAACAACTCCTTTGCTCAACAAGCAAACCACAGGCCACAAAAGCAAAAATAAATATATATATAAAAAAAGAGAAAGAAAAGAAAAAAATAAAAAGAATATGTTTGTTAGCAAAAGGGGCAACAGCAAAAAAAGGGAAAAAAGAAAGGAAAATTGTAAAAAAAAAACAAGAAAAATATTGTGAAAATGGTAAAAGTGAAATGTCAAGCGAAACGAAGGCAAACACAAAGATGAATCTGAAAGACGTGGTGGCATAGCAAATTGGCAAAGGCAAACAGCGCGACCCCAAAGACGCAGCCAAAGCCAACGAACTTTTCGCTTGTCAAAGTCATATGGCAAATCATAAATTTAAAGCACACACAACCAGACAAGACGTGATCTGGTATGTCATGGCTGTTGCAGCTAAAAACCCAAATCCAAAGCACCAACACTCATGCTCATAAGTGGGCACAGAGTTTCTAAAGAAACTCGACCGCAAATTGGGCAGCGGAAGCAGTCCAGTCAAATCAGTTTTCCACTGCATTAAACGATGCCCACCGACCATACAAAACAGATATAGACATGTGTGTGTGTGAATGGGGCGACATGGTTAAATATGTAGGCCACCAAATAAGTGGACAGCCAGTGTCGATGTTCCAAATGATGATGGCCTATCGCCATTGTCTTGGCTGGGCACTTTTTGTCAGAGTGTGGAAATCTGAACGTGAGGCCATTTTCTATGTGGCCCCGCTTTATGACAGCCACTTGTCTGTTTAACAAATAAGAAAAAAACTAGTACAAGTGGCCCACAATGGGTAGTCGACATGCAAATACCCTACAAGTAGTAAAATATAAGAAATTTTCAATCAATTTATAGACGATTGCTATGCTGACTGTAATAACTATAGCTACCATCAAAATACAAACAATAGTTAGGTTATCCAAATCTCAACTGGTTATTTTATACCTTGAACAATAACTAATAATCTACTAAACTCTTAAATTCTTCAATTATTAACCTAAATACACCTTTCATAGGAATCCCACGCTACAGTCCACGTTCCTTAATTTACAGGGTATGCAAAGTGTGTACAATAGCCGAAAGGACTTGGTCGAACACTCGGTGTTGCTCTTCGTTGGTTGCGGGCAAGTGCTTAAAGTTGCAACTTCAACTGTCAGTCGAGCTATTTGCTTGCGGCAAACTCAATTAAACCAGGGCACAGTGCGCACTCTTTTACACTCCCACTCCCACTGCCCCCTACTCAACGAACATATATATCATCATCCTAGTTCTAGACCATGTCCCATGGGTCCGCATGCCATGCCAGCGGCCAGGCCAGCCGACGGAGGCCCCACATTAAGAGTTAAGTGAGCGCAAACAAAGTTCCGAGCTGACAATTGCTGTACACTTCAGCTGATTGTCATAGTGTCTAACGTGCCCTGAAATCAGTGTATTGTGTGCAGTGTTGTAAAACGCCTGCAACAATTTCCACACTGTTTTCATTTACAGCACGTTAAGATAAAAAGTGTGGTAAAAAAGTTGTAATGAGTTCTCTTGTTTACTGCTTTTGCGACAGAGTGTATAAAATCTGTATTCAGTGTTGTAAACCGACTAAAGTTGTTGTCGCTAACACGTGCAGTAAAATGCACAATTTATGAAAAACTCCAATGAATTCTCAATGAATCCACGATAAACGTAAAATAGCACAACTGTTATGAAATGAGTTATCAGTGTTGGACAACGGCATGGGAAGTGGGAGTGTTGCATATTGTGCAGAAATTTAAGATGTGACAAGTTTTAAGGTGCGAAAATCTATAGCTTTATGTAGGAAACTAGCTTTTAGTGTTGTAAAACGGCAGCATAGTGGTGTAAATAATGTTCCATTTCGTGTTCTACGTCACAATTTATAGCAAAAGTCGTAAAATATGGGCAAGTTAGCAAACTGAAGCTGCACTTGACTTATGACGTTGTACAACACTGATTAGCAAATGTCATCAAGCTGAAGTTGGCATGCATTTGCTGCGTGAGTAACTGTGAAGCGTATGCAAATATATTAACCAACCAACTGGGAAATTGGGTTGAAGAATGTTTTCAGTTCCGGCACAGAGTTAACCAACACTGGCAGCGCGCATTCGTTCGCTCGCTAGCTCGTTTGCTGATTCAGACCAACCGCAAATATTGCTGAGCCGCATGACAACAAGCAAATAAGCGATGCATTACAGATGTGAGCCAACTGGCAACTGCCGCCGATGGATGGCATCGCCTGACGCCTGAGTTGCCCATGTTAGTTTCCCCAACTATGTGTGTGTGTGTGTGCTTTGTGGAAATGCAGGCAAATTATTTGCTATAACGTAATTAACATGATTTATAGACGAGCACACAACAGACAGCCAACAGCGAGCATCAGTCAGTCAAGCGGGCCACAGAACACGTATGTGGTGTGCGTAGTGTGTCTGCGAGTGTGTGTGTGTGTGTGTGTGTGTGTGTGTGTTGGTGTATTTGCGATGTTGTCTGTCATGGCGGTGACAAGGACAGACGACTTATATTGACAGCTGTGCTGCAGCTTTGATGGCCAACTGACTCGTTTCGGGGTCATAGCCGGACCGCATACTCGAACATTCAGCATTTTGTACGAAGTTTATACAGATGTGACAAATATTTGCCCGAGGGCGAGTGTACTTTGTGTGTGTCTGCAATTGATTAATTTATATGATTCAAAGGGCGGCTGGGGGGCGTTGCTAGCTGATGTGTTTGGCAATGCGGCTAACAAGATAAATAAACATGAAGTGCCAAATAAAGATACTGTTGCAAGTTCCAGACATTTGTTGGCGTGAATAAAAATATATTTGCCATAAAGAGCATAAATCACAAGCATTGTCTAGCAACGGAAATGCGGAAATGAAATTGATATGCATTGCCGAGCCAAACGTGGGCTAGCCGCACACATAAAATATTCAATTATTTTCTAAAATTACACTTTTTGCAACTGTTGCCCAAATATTTTCATATTCGGCTTTAATTTGGACAGCAGTGCATATTAAAATTCAAAGAGAGAGAGAGCGAGAGATTGTGTCTCTGGCTTGAATCGTTCTGTATTTACAATTCATTAAACATGCGGCGAAATCAATAAGCGTAATATTTAAAATTGTAAAATATTTGCATATATGTATTATCCCATAAATTTTTAGTACATAAACCAAGCTGCTAGCCCAACTGACTGGAAAAAAACAGTCGCAGGCGTATCATATTTTATAATAAATTTTAGAATGGCCAATCAATTTGTAATCAGGCATCAAAGTCAGCTGCTGCTGCACATGAACATTTTTCTGTGCTTCATGGCGAATTTAGTATTGACTTTAAACTGAATGAAGGCATTTGTTAAAAGTCATTTGAATATTTTATGGGCATAAGTAATGGGTTAGCTATTGATTTTTATTTATTTACAATTTATTTCAATTTTATTTTCTTATTGTTTCGTTTGAATATAATTTAATTTGTATTTTGATTTATATTTATATTTTACTTTAATTTTAATTTTTATATTTTTTAATTTAATTTTCATTTTATTTTAATATTATTTTTATTTAATCTTCATATTCATTTCATTTAATTTTTATAATTATTTTATTTTTATTTATTATTATATTTTACTTTTATTTTATTTTCATTCCATGTACATTTTATTTTGATTTTAGTTTTATTTTTATTTATATTTAATTTTTTTTAAATTTTATTTATATTTATTTTTATCTCAATTTTACTTTTACTTTATTTATTTATCTTACATTTTCTTCGATTATATATATTTTAACTTTTTAACTATCATATTATATTATCATAAGTATGTATATCATGAGCAAAGCTTTCAGCACGAGCAGTTAAAGTTGTAGTTGTAAGGGCGGAGTTGTGTGCTTGCTCTCCTTGAACTGGCTGTACCTATGTTCGTTCTGCTTGTGCTTGCTTTACCTATGCTCGTTCTCTCTAGGCTCACTCTCCGTATGCTAGCTCTACTAGCTAGCTCATTATCTTCTTGCTCACCGTGCCTATGCTTAGTCTACTTGTGTGTGGTCGCTCTCCCTGTGCTCGCTTACTGTTCGCCCACTCACTGATTAAAGGCATTGCTAAGTTGGAGCTCAAGGCGATCGGACGTGTTAGTGATATTCGTGAATGCCTATATAAGTGCCCGAGGCAAGTAAATACTTAACTGCTGTTAACTTGGCACAGTTGAAGCCAAAGTCCAAACTCATTTGGCTGCTTCATTTGCCATGAACTTTACCCTGAACATGAGTCAAAGGCTTGTATTTTCAGTTAATTAATTTCTAGCTTTTTTTTACCCCCACAGTCGTTTTGGGGACAACAGCTCGAACTCTTGCCTAAGGTGCGCACACATTGCTCGATTTATTGGATTTCAGTTGGTTTTTTGTTTCGTTTTATTTTCAACTAGTGCAATTAATTTTGCAACAAAAATTTTGTTAGTGGCTGGCGGTCATTTTGTTTCAGCTTTTGGACTTTGTTTGTTCTTTTTTATTTGCGTTGTTGCTGTCAGTTTTTTAGTTTTGCACTTTTTTGCTCTTCGAGTTTTTTTCTTTTTACTTTTTCGGCTTGGCCCAATTTGAAAGCAATTTTTTTTCCAATATGACACCCACATAGCGTCATGTGATGTGGAAACTAAAACTAATGCGGCATGAGTATGAATACGTGTGTGCACATACTTTCCGCACTGACTGTTCTTCCAGTTGGTGTTGTTGCTGCTGTTGCTGCACAAATTGCTCAAGCCACATTGTTGCACTTGGCGAGACTGCGGCTGGTAGAGCGTAAGCGCCACAAAAGTTGCTCTGCGCCCTGCGGTATGCTAAGATTTATAGCTGCGACTACTGCTGGCTTCTGCTGTTGTTGTTGTTGTTTGTTTTGGCTTAAAACAATTTTGAAAAGTTTGGCTCATGCGTCGGCAGCAACAGAAAGTATATTACATCAAATTAAAACTATCCACGTGCTCTGTTAGCTTTGCTTTCGCATCATACAAAATATTACACACGCATGAACGAAAATAAAAAAAAAAATAAAAAATAATATATATATATATATATATATATATATATATATATATATATATATATATATATATATATATATATATATATATATGTATTAGCGAAATCTTTTGCCAGTTTAATGTCCTTTTGAAGCTGCTGCTGCTGCTGGCGCCATCTGACTGCAGCTTTATGCACGAGTTGCAATCTCTTTGTAGCCATAAGTAAATGAACTTTATTTAATTCTATTTTTCGTGCAGGCAGACAGGAGCTAACCAAGACATGATGTGGGGGAGAAAAAGGCAGAGAAAGGGGCGAGAAGGGTAAGGACGGTAATAGTGAAGAGGCAGTAAGGACAGAGAGAACGAGATATATAAAGTGATCGAGAGACAGAAAGAAAGAAAAGGAGAAAGAGAGATTAATTTCTTATAAAAAAATCAAAGAGAGAAAGATAAGCTAAAATGAGCGATGTTGAAAGGGAGGTTCTAAAATAGAGAATCAAAAGCAATTGCAGAGGGATAGAGAGAGAGAGAGAGAGAGAGAGAGAAAGAGAGTAAGCGAAACAATGGTAGATACAGAAGGCAAATGAGATAGACATATATATATATATATATATAGAGAAGAGACAGCTCGACAGACAGAATCTTAAATATGCATATGCAGCTCTCCCTCTCTCTCTTGCTCTCCCTCCCTCTCTTTCTCTCTCACTCTTTCTAGCAAACTTATAAATTTAGAGTTGATTACATTTGAGTTGATTACTTACAGTCAAAGATATACGCATATAGAGAGAGCTATGCAGCTTAACTACTTTACTGATTTATCGGGCCACCCTCGCAATTGTTGCACGTGAAGCAACACAAACAAACAGCTATTCATGAACTACATTTGAAAGTTTTTTCACGTGTGTTAAATGTTTTTTTGTTGCTGTTGTTGTTTGTTTTTTTGCTGCCCTTTTTATATTTAGCACCTGCTTATTGTTATTGTTGTTGTCGTTGTTTGTTGATGTTGGTTTTGCACATTTTGTATTTATAGATACGCGGTTGTTAAATTAATTGCGACTTTGTGCGGCGAACATTGTGTTGCTGTTGCTGCTGATTGTTGTTGTTTTTGATTGTGTATTTGTTGCTGTTGTTGTTGCCTTGTGCCCCTCTGTGGTCCGCCGCTTTCACTGTGGCGTCAACCACATCAATGGCTCATTAATTAATTATTAACGCCATTCAATTCAGTCGCCCATCAGGCTAATTTACAATGTTAATTGGCAGATATAGCGATGTTAATTTGATTTTCGTGTCATGTTTAGCCCTATTTCAATTCTTTCTGTTATTCACAAATTGAATAATGTATGCTATAAAATGCAACTGGCAATTGTGCAATTTACAAATAAAAATATATTATATTTCATTACTAATTGTGTGGACCAAAAGCACCTATCCATGACAGCCATAGTTATGGTAACGATAACCCATTTGGCTCTCGTATTTTAATTATATATTTCATTAAATTCTCTTTGTATATCAAATCTAAGTAGTTAAGTTATAAACTAAAAGAATATATCGTAATAAAAGTGTGTACTGGTTGGGGGTATCCGACTAGTCAGTGCCTGGAGCATGGGGTGTTTGCTCGTAGCGGTCTAGGTTGATTCTAGTCAGATATTCTCGATTATTGCACTCGGAACCTCAGAGTAGCTGACTAGAAGATACCCGTAGCCCAGACCAGTTAACTCAAAATTCAGTGAACGTATTTGCCAGTGAGACACTCCCAAGTTGTGCAGCTGCAGCTGACAGTTATAACCGATCTCTGCATTTATAGTTGACTGTATCCGACTAGAAGCTACCCAGAGAACCCAGAACTGCCAACTAAAATTCAGTTCAGGTATCTGCTAGTCACTTACTCCAACCTCTCCATCTACAAATTCAGTGACAATTAGCTCTCTATAAATGAAACCTTACTATTGGTATTACAGTTTATAGCTGACTTGAGCTGATTCGGAGTATTTGCTTTACATTTGAAGCATATTGCCCAAGTCGATGCGCCACAGCTATGAATGAAGCTGTTTAACTTGATGCTTATGCTTGAGCACATAAAAGTGCCAACTATTTAGGGCCCAATGTGTGTGTGTGTGCGAGGCCATCAATCAACGCACAAGAGCTCATCACTAGTTACTGCTCTTTAAACAGTAACAAGTCACTGGCTTAAGAGCTATCGATATGCAAAGAGCTGGCGAATGGTCTCGCTCGACTGCTTGCGGACGGGATTCTCTGTACTGTGCGCTCTGTGTGTATGGGTGTATGTGGTGAAGGCGGGCACTGGGGCTCTGCACTTCGCTGTTCATTTTAAGTGAAACCAAAGTATTAAGATGCTCACACCATCCTCCACTTGGCTAAAATGCATTAATCTTACACCCGCACAAACAGAAAGTATATGAAGAGAAGAGCCGACAGGCGACTGGTGACAGGCGGGAGGGACATGGAATATCGATGGCGGGCGCTCGATGTCGATGTCGCTGTCGCTGTCGCGGATATTGCAATTTGATGGAGCTGCAGCAGTTGGGTGCTAGCACAAACCACAGCAAGCAAGGAGCAAGCGGAAGTGCCGTCTGGTGAGTAAACAAAGCCTAAGACACTTGAGCGCTAGCTTACGCCATGCCCAAAAAACCTCTCCCATTCTCGCCCTTTCTCCCTCCCTCTCTCTTCTTCCCTATCCCTCTCTCTCCCTCTTTGTTGTCGCCTCTGTCTTTGTTTCGCTTGCTGGCAGCTTTGCGAAAGTTTACTTTTTATCTCTTGTGCCACTTGAGCTCAGTGGTTCGTGGTGGGCTGGCTGGCTGGCTGGCTGGGAGATGGGCCGCCAAAGATAAATGCGCAACAAATGCAGTTTGTTGAAGTCAATTATTGTGTAAGTAGCTTAATTCGGCTGGCGCACGGCTGCCGGCTATTCGTAATTGAATTAGTAACGTAAAAAATTTGTAATTGGATCGAAATTGAGGCCATGCGATGTGTGCCAAGTGCCAAACGCTTCAGTTTGCAAAGATGGCTTAAACACATATCGCTCTCTCCTCTCTCTCTCTCTCTCTCTCTCTCTCTCTCCAGCTTGTGTAATGTTTGCTTTAACTTTATGCCGTTTCTATTTACAATTCTCATGGCGTCTTGCTCTCTTTTTTTCTTAAGCACATATCATGCACCTTAAAGTTTCGCTTTGGCTTAAGAAGTCTTTTCAGTTCTTTTTTTAAGTATTGAAAAGTTAGTTTTTTGTTTTTTTTTTTTTTTTGCTGGCTTTTGTTTGTCCACAAAGTCTCTTGAGCCATCTCGCAGCGGCCCACTTCAAATGCATGGCGCTCTCGAGAAACAAATGCACTTTAAGTACGAGTACTTTTAACACTCACGAGTGCGCGTCGCAGGGGCTCGTGATCTGAGGCCAACTTGGCTCAGCTTTGTGTGGGCTAAAAGCAATTCGAGAACAACGAAAAACTGCAGCCACTTAGCTATTAGAGTCTTAGTCCTGTCCACGTGCCCTGTCCGCCTCGTATTAGCTTATCAGCTGCTGTCAGGCTGAGTGCGTGAGCCCAGCTAGGTCAACTTTGTAGATTGTAAGATATTCGATATGCATATATATCATTATTTTTAGTATATATATATATTTTTTTTTATGTATTTTTAAAATATTTTTCATATGAATTATATATATATATATTATTATTTTTTAAAAATATTTTTATTTTATTTTGCTTTGTCATTTTTGCACCTGTTTTTGTATTTAATATGAATGCATTTGAATATTTCAATCTTTTTAATTGTGCAAATACGTTAAGTTTATAGAAATTAATATTTATAAAAAAAATATGTATATATATTGTTTTTCCTTTTTTCTCTTATAAATATATAAAGTGTTTTAAATTTTTATGCATGCTGCATTTATTTCAATCAAATAAATGGAAAAATATAGAAATTGAATCAAGTGATTGAAAATGTTTTTATTAATTCACAGTTGATTTTTTTTTCACAATACGTAATAAAAATTTAATATGAACTTATAACACGATCTGAATTGGTTATGCATAAAAATAAAGATCATTAAGAGTAGCATTTGTATTTAAGTGAATTATGAATGTACAGGAGAGGGCATATCAGCTCTATTAGAATCAAATGAATTAGAATAATTGAAACAGCAGCTCTGCGTCAGGGTCAGGGTGCCTGCTAGTCGAGCACTCTCCACCACTTCGCTCTTTCTTGTGCTGGCTCAGCTAGCCACAATAGTCAAAGCTTTAATTCCTCCCTTAACTTAAACTTATTCCAAAGTAGAAAACCTATTCTTCAGCTTGCAATTCAGCTGCTGCCTTTGGCCTTATCTGCTATCAGCTGCAACTTATTAACCGCACTGTGCCAGCCTTAAGTAATATACGCTTATATTGATAAAACCCGAACTGAATTAATTCAATATTTGGCTGAATAAATTACGCTCAAATGAAATCCGGAACGTAACGATAAATCTTTATATATACATCTATGTATATATATATATATATATATATATATATATATATATATATATATATATATATATATATATATATATATATATATATATATATATATATATATATATATATATATATATATATATATATATCTATATATATATAAGGGCGGCATTTACCTGTGCCAGGTTCTCTCGATTATCTGTCTCGCTATCTGTTTCTGGCTAACTGTGATGAAATATTACCCGTCACATGTCGTGCATTTCATTTGGCCATAATAACTAAAAATAAAAAACAAATAACAGAAACAGAAACAAAAATTGTGATAAATTTAGTTGGGCCGAATGAATTGGCCAAAACGGACTAAGCCACCTATGCCTGTGTCTGTGTGTGTGTGTGTGTATTGACATACTTATGTATAATGGAAATATATATAAAGTTCACTTATATTTCAATTCAGATTAAGTTCTATAATTCATCAAGTCGACAGCGGCTGCTATTTGCTTTGTCCCTCTGCATGCTGATACCCTTTAGCCATCCGCTGGTCAAGGGGCATATGCGTGCTTTGGCTACCTAGTAATAGCGCGCAGCTTGTTCGATTCGATATTCGGTATCTTGTAGTCGTGCAAGAGGACTTTCGAGTGCTTTGACTTGATTCGTATATTTTGTTTTGGCTTTTTCGTTGGGACTGTTGAATTATTGATATGTCTGCTCGCCCTCTCCCTCACCCGCTCTCTCTCACCCTCTCTCTGTGTGTGCTTAGTGGACTGCGAGGATTCGAGTTGTGAGTGCCCTGCATAATTCATTATGTATTTCTGCGTCCACGTAACCCACGCTGTTTCCCCTCGCCCCACCCTACTCTTGCCACGCAAAGTGAACCACTCCCAGCCGTTGCCAAGCGCCAAGCGCGCGCGCATGTTGCCTGCTCCAACTGACGCCTGTTTAGGCATATAAAACATAATAAATTCCTGCTCAATTTTCGTTAGTGGATTATGCCATATAACACACTTTAGCCCAGAGTTTTTAGCATAATAAAGTAGCTAACTGTAAAAAGGGCTGCCGGCCGCGAGCTGTGGACCCTCGGCCAGCCGGCAACTCTGTTGCATCGTAGATAAGCAAACAACGGCAACGGCAACGGCAACAGCAAACAATAATAAAAACAACGCCAGCAGTAAAAGAAACGAGCAGCAAAGAAACCCAAATGAAGACTAAAAAATAGAAATTTTCGCTGGATTTATGCGAATAAAATGAGCTCCGAGCCAAGAGCCAAGAGCCAAGAGAATCTCCATCTATTTATGCTGAATATATGATTGCAATTTGGAATAGTGGGGTTAACATGATTTATAATAACGCAGCCTAGGAGCAGCTGGGATAATTGATTCGAATGAGATATCAATGCCGAACGAATGCCATTTGCATTCGTTGAATAATTTAAGAGCTTCGTCTGCGTTATCATTGAAGATTATGTTAATTGCAAATTGTGTGCCAAAGACAGATATATATATATATAATATATTTATATATATTTATATATATTTAAAGCTTTTACCATTTAATACAATTAATTAATGAGCACAATTTCTATTTTCTATAATTATGAGGTGTATAAACAAGGTTGCGGCTTGATAAGCTGCTGCCGCCGAGCATATTTCAATTAGCTGCTGTCACTCAGTTGTCCGTCAGGCTCATAATTAAAATACCACTTGCCCGAAAAGGTCAAATTTCTTAACTAATTAAATCAGGAAATCTTGCTTACACGCAATTAAGTTGCGGGCGAGGAACGCGCAGATGCCCGCATAAGAAACTTTTTAGTCGAGGCTTCAAATTCACGCACTTGAATCTTAATCAATTCAATTGTAATATTGAAAATGACAGTGAATGATAATGAAATAAGTGAAGTTTAGCTGTTCATAATAATTGAACAACTTGAGAGAGCTGAAAAGCTAAATGATCATAAGTCCAAATTAACTATAATGCCAAAAACAACCACAATGAGAATCGCATAGAAGGGCAGCTGGAGATAAATTTCAGATGATTTCTCATATAATTTAAAAATCAAATATAATAATATTTTTTATTGTTCATTCTATTTTATGCATATTTTATGTTGACCGTGAGTATCGCATAGAAGGGTGGTTGGAGAATGATTATGCTCAAAATAATCGCCTAATCATATAAATTGAAATTGATCGTAAATTCTAAATTTATTATAATGCAAAAAAAAAAATAAGAAATACAATGAGAATCGCATTGAAGGGCAGATAAACTTTGGCTCATTCTTATCTCACTGCATAACCAAATATTTCCTTTAAGTTTTATTAAGTGAACACTTATAAAAAGAATAAAAAAAAAACCCATAAAGCAGCTCTAACAGACTCAAAAAATTCGTTAAAGCTAAACTCAACTACTGAACGCATCAGTTACTGTCAGTTAGAAAGCAAACATAAATGCTGATAGCCTTGCGTGTCTGTCTGTTGGTCTTGTCGACGTCTCCATTGATGTCCAAGAGTCATAATATTTTATTCGACTGACGATGTCGCAGACACAAAGCTCAAGTCGCAGCAGCAAACAGCAGCCGCAGCAGGCGTCTGCTGCGCTGTGGCATGCCGTAGCCCTAATTGGCCCAAGTGGCAGACCGGCTGCCGGGCTGCCTAAAACTACAGCTTGGCCGCCCTGCAGGGCACTCATTGTAGTTGTTGTTGCTGATTTCTTTCTCCGTTTTCGTCGTTGTTCTCGCATCTCTCTCGTTTTGCATTCCGTTGCACAAAGAAAGTTGTTTACGCAAAAATGTTGCGCGTTGCGTCCGCCACACACTTTTCAAGTGGCAGGCGGGGGCAGAGAGAAGCTGACGACGCTGGCGACGGCAGCAGAAAATCCAAATCAAAAACAAATCTTGTTACGACAAATTTCAGCTACTATGCGACCAAGTGGAACAAAGGCGGCCGCCCGAGACGCAGACGTTGCACAAGGATGGTGCAGTGGCAGGGGCAGAGGCAGAAGGGGCAGCCACAGAATGTCTCGCTGCACAAAAAGAAATGCGCATGGGTAAACACAATGGCAGGTCCTTAGATGCTGACTGCCTCCAACTGCCTCCAACTGCCTCGACAGCCTCGACTGCCCCCTAGTACGTAACACTAATTTGCTTAAAGGCAGCCGCGGACAAAACTCAGCAAATGACATTTAAAGTGCAGCGAAAAGTCGCTAACTAGCACAGCCGAGCACAACTGGCCGAAAACGGTGACGACAGCCAGAAATGAAATGCAAATACTATTTACAAAGCTGAGTAAGTACAGAACAATGCAGCGACCAGCCTCTGCACAGGCCTCTGTACTACACTGAGCGTAATTTATGAATTTTAATTAAAGTTGAATATAAATTTAATTCTGTGAATATTTAATTAAGAAAAGTAATTAACTAAGAGGGACTATGAACGTTACTTTCAGTTAATTATAATGGCGGAGATATTGAATAGTTTTAGCGGTGAGAATCGCATAAGGCAGTGGGGGCGTGTATATACTGTCAGCGGATTGGGTAATCATAAATTATGTTTATATTAATAATTACTATATTAGACAATTAATAATTAGTATAATTGACAATGAGAATCGAATAGAAGGGCAGTCCGAGATCAATTTCAACTGATTTCTGATCTGATTGAATAATAAAACATAATGATATCTCTTTTAGGCATTATTTTCAGTTAATTTAAATATTTGCTGAAGACAATGAGAATCGTATAGAAGGGTAGTTGGAGATTTGATATGCTCAACTAATATTTGTATTATGCACACTTTTACATACTTTCTTTTATACATACTTTAAATTAATGATAATGCAAAATATATTGAATATGAGAATCGCATAGAAAGGAAGTTAGCAAATTGATCTTCAATTATTATCATTTTGTTATCATTTGATTTATGATATGATTTTAAATGATAGTTTTTTCTTGTGCAGAAATAAACTTTTCTGTTTCGAGCACTTGAATATTTTTGTTTTTAATTGAAATTTCCTTTTGTTTTACTTTTTTTTGGGGCTTTTCTTCAAGTGTATTTCTTCAGTCTCGACCTGTTCGTTGGCCGGCAAAAGCCACTAACAAAATTTTGCATTGTTGCCGTCGCTTGTCAAGTGTGTTCGGTTGATGCTGCTGCTGCTGCTGCTGTTGACGCAAAGTCTTTGCCTTGGCAAACTCGAAATGTCACTCAGGGGCACAACAGGAGCGGCGTTGGAGGGGGCTGCGCTGCATGTCGGCCATGCACGAAGGGGTCGCAAGGAACACACACAAAACTTACTGACAAAAGCCTGTAAGGCACATGCGTGCATTCAACTGCATGCGAAGACGGTAACTCGCTCGACTTGCACTTTGTGCTGCATGTGTGTGTGTGTGTGTGCGTGTATAAGTGTGTGTGTGTCTCAAGACATTGTATGCCAAATTGAGTCAATTTCCTCTGTGCACATTGCTGTCAGTTGTGTGCAGGCTTCGCCAACTAATCAATTGCCACTGACGCATTTTAAAATGCCTCCAAGTTGAGCTCTTTAACACATGCTCAAAGCCAGCCACACATGTGTGTGTGTGCGTGCGTGTGTGTGTGCCAAGTGCCTGGCGTTTAATGTGCTTTAGCAGTTGATGTCGTTTTTATTTGCCCATCTTGGCTGCTTTCTCTGCGCTTTTTCTATCTGTTCGCCTTATTTGGTTTTTTGGGGTCGCTTTTTTTAACGCTTCAACTTTTTAATGATCTCTCAAATTGCTTATTTCCTACATAATGCTGGCTGCCAGCAATTACTTCTCTGTCTCTTGCGTCCTCGTTTGTGTCGGCGGAGGTGTGGGCTCGACTCTGTAGCTGTGCGACTGTCACTTGACACAGCGAACAGTGATGGAAATAACGATGATAATAATGAAGTTTCTTCTATTTTCTGTTTTTTTTTGAAGCAGCAGCAGCAGCAGCAGCAGCAGCTCATGCTCTAAAGTTTCGACACATGCCTGGCTGGGGACGTGAGTGAGTGCTGGGGCGAGTGAGGCGTGTAGCTTTGTTGCTGATATATATATTGACATGTGCAAGTAGATTTTTTGTGCCCCAAAAGTGTCTTCAACACACACACATACACACGAACAGGCAGACTGACACAGAGCATGATGCTTAACTGCCGTGTGAGCGTGAGTCGTTTGTCAAAAGGCAGCAAAACTGTTGACATAACAATGATTATACGCCTCATTAGTTACATATCTCATACATGGTACATATGCATGTGTGAGCTTATTCGAGTGTGAGTGTGTGTGTTTGTGTGCGTGAGTGACAAAAGCCGGCTGTGGCTAATAAGCAGCTTGAGGCATATCAACTAGCCGGCGCATAAAAGTATACTACACTCTACGATCGTGCAGCGGAAGTAGTCAGCCAGCAAGCAGTGGAAAGCAGTGCAATGACATTTGAAGCAGTGCATGCCTAATGCCTAATGGCTAAAGCTGCACATACTTAACACCAGACGAGCTGGCCACATGTATGAGTGTGAGCGTGTCTAGATGAGTGTATATATATATATGTGTGTGTGTGTTTAGCTATTTATATATGCAAGAAGCGTGTGTATTTTTATGTTTTGCTCAGATTGTAAGCTGAAGTGCTTTGAAGAGTGCTGATAATATGACTCAATATAAAATATATAAAATATGTAAAATATACAAAATATATAACATATATATAGCATATATTTTTACAAATTATAAATATAAATAAAATATGTAAAAAATAAATATAAAATATAAAAATGTATTACATATTTTTATGCTATACATATTATAAATTTGAAATATTTTATAAATAAAATTTATAAAATATATACCATAAATAAATACAAATATTATATACTTCAAAATAAAATAAGCATTAATTTGTATATATAAAATAATGCAGATATTTTTTATTACTCAATTATATTATTATTATTATTATTTTACTAATTCAATTTAAATTCGCTTAGCTAAGCTTTACTTTATCACATATTAAATCGATTGCAAGTTTCTTTTTATATTTTTCGATTTAAAAAAAATCCCTTAAATTTCTATTAAGCCCTATCATAGCCAGGTAAATTGCGCAGCTATTAAAGTATCAACAGCAGCTTTCTTTAATGCCCAATTGGAAAATTGTATTTTTGGCATTCAAATATTTGTGCGCTGCCTGCAATTGCTGTTGACTTCGCTGCTCTCTCCTCTTTTTATGTATTTTCTCTCCCCAGTCGCAGATAAATATAAAAGATCTATTGTTTGCTGTGCCATATTTATTAAACTAATGAGGCGTTAAGCAGTCGCCAAGTGCCAGATAAGAAACGAATTGGGCCGCGCCAGTGGGTGGTAGCGCTGTAAAAACGGAACCAAGAATTTCTGAAATTTTCAATTTGTAGCGAAGCAGAAAAATGGCATGTGATGGGCCTTTTATGGGTCTTGGCGGCTATTGACAAAAGGGCCAACAATTTAAAAGCTCAATGGCTGCGGGCAGCTGTGCGTGCGTGTGTGCCTGTCAGTGTCTCTCTGTCACAAGGTGTTGTGCGCTTCTGTATAGGTGTAGCTTTGATGCGCTCGCTTGGCGGGGGGTCGCCTTGGCTGGCTGGCTGGCAATTTTCCGCGCTTGAATTCATTTAATAACGTGTGACACATAAAAAGCAGTTGCCAAAATCATTGCGGAAAAAATAAGAAGCAGCAGCAGCAGAAAAAGAGAAGTGCGATGCCAACAACAAAAGATAAAGACAAAGGCAAAGACAATGCCAAAGCCAGAGCCAGTGGCAGAGCAAGCAGCAAAAGGTGCGCCGCAGTCACGTGTGTGGGCGTGTGTGTGTGTGTTTGTTTACTTACATGTGCAAGGCATGTCAGTGAGTGTGTGCGTGTGTGTGTGGGTGGGTGTCATCAGTGTTGCCATTGCAACATATTATGCTTGTAAAAATTGAATTTTAGTGGCCGGGGCATAAAGTTCTCGGCTGTATGGCCGAGTGCAAGCGAGATAGTCGCATGTCTTTTGGGCATATATTCGCACATTTTATTATTGTGCACAGTACGTGTGTGTAGCGCGCTCTACATGTGTGTGGTGTGTGTGTGTGCGTTTATGTGTGTTTGTGTGTGTTCTGTGTGTAAAATTTAATAATAACGACCCTCTTAAACCAACAGCCTGCCTGGCCGCTTTTCTTTATACGCTCTACTCGCATACATTCCTTTTTCATTCGCCACTCTTCGCTCTCTCTCTCTTTCTTTTCATTTCTCAGTTTCTTTATTTCTTTATATGTGACGTTCTGTTGTGTTTTGCTTGGATGTTGCTTGCAATCTCTTTGCGTTGACATTTAATGTAATAATTTTTACGATGATGCTCGACGGCATTAAAACGAGATTAAACACAAACAAACGAGGCGCGGGGCTTGGCCAAGCAAAGAAGCAAGAGGGTGGGGGGTGGGGAGTGAGAGGGGCCTGTGCGTGTGGATCAACGCCAGCGAATGGAACGTATGAACATTTCCTGTTTGATACACTTGAAAATGAAGGCGAAAGATATATATATATATATATATATATATATATATATATATATATATATATATATATATATGCTCATAAAAGATGATGTAGCACATAATTACGAGCACGCACAAGCACCCATATGCGCATACTCACACACACGCGCGCCTGCATGCACAAACAAAAATTCATACAGATAATGGTTCAATAAAATAATCTCTTGAGTTAATACTGCAAAAAAGAAAAAGAATATATATATATATATATATATATCATATATCATAAAATCAGTCACAAATGCTATCGACAGCTGGCAACAGACTTAACTAGCTGTAATGCGTGTTATATATATATATATATATATATATTTAAATATACAATTACATTTTACAGTCACTTAATTCATTTTGCCTTCCGATCATTGTTTGCCCGACAGCAGCTGTCAGCTATGCTTGAGCTATTAATTTGCATTCCTGTTTAATGGCTGTCAGTTGTGAAAAGTACATTGACTCGTAAAGCCTCATGATGGGCAACATGTTGATACGCTTGAGATATGCATCAGAAAAGATTGGACTGAGCATAGTGAAGAAAATTCCAATTTAGTACTTATAATAGAAATTTATTACAAATAAGTATCTCTATTGTAGGAGAAATTAAAATCGCCTTTCTAATTGCAAAAACTTATTTAGGGTTATTTTTAAATATATTTCATAAAAAATAATTCCATTTATAAAGTAAAATTTTTAATTAAAATTTTGTAGTAAATAAATAATTTTTTAAAAGCAAATAATTGAAAATATGAATTTTATTATATCCTCAGCCCTGACAAAGTCTAGCTTGAAATCTCTTTCGGTATATTTATCTGTCTGAATATTTGTGTGTTAGCTGCTCCATCTGTCTGCCTGCGAGATACCTGTGTGCCTACCTCCATATATGTCTGCCTGTCTTTCTATCTGTCAAGCCTATTGTCTGTATGTCTCTCTGTCTGTCTGCCTATCTGTCAGTCTACCTGTTTCTCTGTCTGTCTGTCTATCTGTCTGTCTGTCTACCTGCCTTATCAGTCTCTTCATCTATTAATCGCTATCAAAATCAAATCGATAAATATCGACTATTAATTGACGTTTATCGACCACTTCTAGCTGCTACTTGAGTCCAGTCATCGCATTTAATAATCAAAGATTCAAATTCAGAAAAATGCTCCAACTTTTCTTTATAAATGTCTGCTCTGCGAGCTCGAATAACAAACAATATCAAATGCTTCATATATCAGGAATGAAAGCTCGAATGGCTGCCAAGTGCTAGTTCGCAGTAATTTGGTTCACGTTACGGCCTTGTGGTTCATTTGATATGTGATTTTATTAGATGTGTGTGTGCTTATGGGTGTGTGTGCGAGTACTGTTAGCATTGTCAAGGACATTCGTTTCGAGTATCCTATTGTTATATTGTGTTAATTTTGTTTGATTTGCTGCTGGCTGATTGCAGACCTCAACTAACATGGCTAAAAAACTTTTGCGGCCAAAAAGAAAGCACCAAGAAGAGGAAAAACTAAAAAAAGAAAGGCGAAAACAAATGCGAACAAAGCGAAAGTTGTCGGGCATTGTGTGTGTGTTTAATTTGCTTGCCTGCCTTATTGTTAGTTTATTTATTTTCAACCAAAGCCCTAAGCTCCTTCAAAAAGCTGACAATGCGCTGCTCATGTGTGCGTGTGTGTGTGAATGTGAATGTGTGTTGCTGTTCTGCGAGCGTTGTTTTACGCTTGAGCGGACAGGCAAAAGCCAAAAAAAAAAAAAAAAAACAAAATGGAAATGAAAACGAAAACGAAAATGGAACTGTGCCTTCAAATGAAAATGAAAATGCGTTGAAAATGCCTGGCCAAAGGCGTTCGCTGAGCCACTCTGTTCCCTAAGGGGCGTGGCCAATAATAAAAGGGATAAAATCATAAGCCCAAATTTATGGCACTCGGCAGCCCAGCAGCCGTCGAGTCAAATTGTATGTGTGTAATGGATCAAGTTTATTTATAAGGCTGCCGCAATCGCCTGCTTCAACACTTCAATTCAAGGCAAACAATATTACGCATACGCCGCGTTGTTCGCTTGTACAGCAAAATCCAGTGCGACGACCCCATCACATCACATCACACCGCACCACCCAGAGGCAAAACCGTCATCGACAACTGGATGATGAAGTGTTATTTAAATATAAATATATTATCTATCAATAAGCTGCCTAGACACACGCACAAAAGCCACCAAAAATGCTGAAAACGTGAAAAGCATTTTCCCGCATCAAATCTTCAAATTTGATGCCATTATTGTGTTTGCTTTTTTTATGAACTGTGTCTGCATACATGAGCATGTAAACGTGCGTGTGTGCGTGTGTGTGTATGTGTGTCTGTCTGGCTTAATAATAAAGTGATTGCCTACTTTGGGTCACAAACGCCGTCGGGCAGCCTCGCTCCCTCGACTTTTATTAAATTATGCACGTTTGATGCCGCACAAATTCAGTTCTGCTTAGCTCGCAGCTTTGCTAATTTAATGCCCAAGTCTGTGGTGTGCTGTTTAAAAATTACCAATCGATAATTGACAGAAGATAGTTCGAAAGGTTTTAGTTATCGAATAGTAGAATAGTGAGAAGTACATAAATAAATATTCAATTATTTTAATTAAATATATAAAAATAAATATTAAATTTTTTTAATTAATATATTAAAATAAGTAATTATTTATTTTAATTAAATATATATTAATTATTATGCACTTTTTCCAATTGAACCAGATAGAGTATTATTTAATAGTAACAAAAAATTAAGTTTTTATAGAGTTGGAAGAAGCTAATGCATAATATATTTTCTATAATTTCTGCCATGAAAATTTGCTGCATTTTTAATAATACCTACTTTTTCTATTATTCAGTTTAAGCATTCATAAATGCTTACTAATTATTCATTACATAAATTCAAGTGGGAAAAAATTATTTTAGTATTTGAATAGTGTTGAGCTTAACAGCCAGATTTCATTTCGGATTTGCGTAAATTATTAATTATTATTTTGCAATCGAATCCCTCTCTTTGTACCTGAATCAAGGCAATAGATTAATATTTGCGAAAGGCAAAAATTCTAAATAAAAGCCATTGCTCTTTGAAGGATTTGAATACATAGCAGAGACTAAAGAGAGACGAAAGTAAAAGACAATATCAGCGGACTCTGTACCTTTGCCACTATATCTGCTAGAGCCATCTCAGATTCTCAAGTTTTCGTCTTAAGATTGAATCAAAGAAAAGCAGATTCAGCTCTTTGTAACTCTTTGTTATCAATATGTAAATTAAGCTTACATGCTCAGCTCATGAGAATAGTTGCATGGCTCTATATTGTCCACATATATCTATATGATTTTGTTTAAAATAAACTTTGTTAAGCTAATTAAACAAATAAAATATTAACGTACAGTACCTGCTTATTCACATTTGCAATTATATTGCTATGAATATTCATATAGCCACATAAAAAGTTTGTTAGTTCAGCAGGACTTACCAGTCATAAATATAGATACTTCATCATATCTCATATCATATCACCTTATCACACTTATAGCTAACAATTTTAGTTAATTAAATACAGCTGCTATGAAAATGTGTTCACTTTTGCACAAAAAATTCGAATAGTTTCAAGTAAGCAAAAGTTTTTTTTTTCGAATGAAACTTTGACATGAAATTCAACATAGTTTTATGAGCAAGAATTTTTACCAGTCAAATAGTAAAATAAAAATCAGAGCCAAAATAAGAAAGAAAAAAAAGCAAAAATAATAAAAAAAATAAAAAAAATCAGAGTTATGAAACAAGGAGCTTAGCTTACGTGTCGTATGCACAATATCAAGCAATATATAATGGTAATAAAAATAATAATAATAATTGCAGAACGTCAAACACATTGTTATTTAATAGAAATATAATTTGAATAAAATTATGCAGCCATTACGCGTGCTCTGCAATTGAATGCTGTTCGGAATTACTTTTAATTAAAATAACATGAAAGCTAATTGAAATCACAAATTAAGCTTACACAACTGCTGCTTTGTGCTCAGCATCATTTGCATAAAATATACAAATATATATATCTATATATATATATTTATATGGTTTATTGATTGACTTGTTGCGCTTCGCATTCAAATAGCTTTGGCCAAGAAATTTGCTCATTCGCATGAGTGGAGTGAAGCAAATTGTATTTAAAGCCACTCACAAAATTCGAATTTAAATTCAATTCAATTCATTTTCATGTTATTATACCCCTATATATATATATATTTATAGAAATTTGTATATTTCCATATAGAACGCGGGCGAGCGAGCTGCATAATATATTTTATAAATATATAAAGATAAAACTCTAAGTATATGTAGATAATAGATTATGTTGCGCAGGCCGCAACAAAATTCCCATTTTGTTAAAATGCAAATTAAAATATTTATGCAAATGCGAGCCAAGGAATACAATAAATTATGCCATAGCAGCAAAAGGAATAAAGCTAAAAAAAAAACGAATTTATAAAGAAAATAGGCTAAAGGCAGGCAGTAGAAACAAGAAGCAAATGAAGCGCAGCGGAGCGACAGGCACGAAAACAATTACCTGTTACATGGCGAAGCCAATCCGCCTCGCATTATTATCATTATGATTATAATTATTATTATTTGTCATAAACGTTGGCGTCTGTCACAATAATTTGCTGCCTGTAAACAAGTTTTCCCGAAAGCAAACGAAATTTCGATACATACAGTTAGCTAGAAATGCCGTGACAATGTCGCAGTCGAAACAGTGAAAGAAGAACGAGAAGCGGACGCAAACGGAAGCCGGAAATATGAAGAGCGAATACGGCCGGACAATGGAGAAGCATTCGCATGCGCCCACTCGACTTGCAGCAGTTGAGAGTCTTTCTGCTCTATATATATATATTGCCACACTCTGATTGTTTTATAGGGCTGCATCACGCATACGCCCCGTTTGCCAGTCACTTTAAGCAGTTTGCCAATTAGGTGCCGCTTCAGCTGCACAATCATAATAATAATAATAATAATACGAATAATAATAATAAGAACAAGCAGAAGCAGCAGCAAGAGCAATGGCAACGGCAACGGCAACGGTTGCTAGCCAAGGGGTAGCAAACAACGCAACACCTTTTTATAGCCGTCTAAAGAATTTAATTAATGCAAGTCTCGTGCGCTCTTTGAAATAAAAGCCAGTGCCACGCCCACGGACAGCCAGCGCGCATACACCCACGGCAAGTGCAAATTAAAAAGGGAAACGCTAAAAGCGACGCAACTAAAAAATTAATAAATAAAAGTGTTAAGCACAGCCAGAGCTAAGCGACTAGGGAATACTCTAGAAAAAATTCCCTAAGTGGGTGTGGTTGAATTATAATATATAATTATATATATGAATTATATATAGGTTTTTAGAAGTCTTACATCAAGAAGCTCACATCAACAAAGCTCACTTTCTTCAAGCTCTTAAGCTGAACATTTGCCATGAAGGTTATCAACTCTCTCAATATAATTTTCGCAACTTCATAGAATAAATTCTAATGAATTGTAATCAAAATAAATATTTTGATTATAATAAAATATACCAGGAAAAGAACATCGAGTGATTACGTTTGCCTCTTTGCATGTTAGAAAAAAAGTGAATATAAAAATAGTAATAAAAATATTTTAATATTTATTGGTATACAAAAAATTTAAATTAAAAAAAAAAAAATAATAAAATATAATAAATATTATATTTTGTATATAAATAGAAATTAAAGAATTTTTAAAATATGTTGTACATAAAAAGACATTATTATTATATTTTAAATTTAAATTTATTTATTTAAAAATATTTCGAATATAAAGAAATTAAATAATTACTAAAAATGAAAAAATTATTAAATTTTAATTATATAAAAAAATATATAAAATTTTAATTTTTATAATTTCAAATTTTCTCTAAGCAAACGCTCACTGACTTGCGCCGCCAAGTCAACCATTTTCAACTCATTTTATTATTTTTTTTTTTGCAGGGCATGCCAACGAAAGTCAACTGCTAAAACTTTCGTTGACAACGCAGACAGGTAAATACCGTCCAGCAAGTAGCTGGGGCAAGGTGGCCGCGTGCTGTCTGCTCTGTTTGGTTGTAAGGCATGGCAGCTGAAATCCGCTTAGAGATGCGCTTAACAGCAATTATCTTCATTACGCGCACAGCGCACAAAAGTATGCAATGGTAAACAAGAAACAGAAAAAAACACATTAAAAAAAAAATTAAAAATAACAAGCGAAGCGCAGACAACGAAACTGAATGCTTGAATGCATAAATCAAAAGCAAATTTATTTTGATTTGAATACATTTATATTTTTTATGAGTGCTAAGCCATCAGCTAATTTATATCTGCTGCGACTATAAATTCATTAAATTTAGAGCCCACTTGAGCTAAAATCCTGAATATATATCTGTATATATATATGTATATATATATAGTTCTATATGAGCGGAAAGAGCCTGTCATAAAGCTGAAGACGTGTTCAAGTTTTATTGCTCACGCCAAGTGTATATCAAATGAAAGCGAAAGAGAAGTGTAAGCAGGCGAAGAGGCTGGAGTCGGAGTAGGGGAGATGACAAAAAAAGACGTGCAGTCGAACAATTAGGATGACAGGCAACAATTCTCTGTCTCTCTCTCTCTCACTGTCTCTCTGACTCCCTCTCGCTCGCTCACCTGCCGCTTTCACCTTGAGCGGCTGAGCATTAAGCTCTTCATACAAATGCGCCGCTGATGGATGTGTTTTGAGTGGCGCCCGAGAATAATGTCGCCTCGACTCTCTGACTCGCTGACGTCACAGAGATTGCCTGTTGTCGCCGTTATTCGAGTGGAGTTGGGGCGGCTCTAAGCGATTTATAAAAGCCAAACGGCAAATGGCGAGCGCCAAAGAAAGAGTGTTGCAAGCAATTTGCGCAATGGCGGTGAGTCCTTTTTCTTTTCTTTTCTTGTTGTTTTCTTCTTCTTTTTTTTGAGACAACAACAGATACAACCCTCGCTCCCTGCCTGCCTGAACCACCTCTCGCTGCTGCTAACTTGCGCTGCCATTATTGAGTGCGTGCACGTAACTGACATCAGCGTGCTTATAAATCAAGTTGCAAATACTTTTGGCTGTCCCCTCCCCCACCCCTAACACCCTCTCTCTGTACAGGTGTGTGTGTGTGTGTGTGTGTGTGAAAGAAATGAAGGCAAAGAATAGCATGGTCATATTCGTATATAAAACTCCATTTTAGAGTTCATGAATTTGGCAACTGGCATATTCTCGCTCATATGATTAGATTAATGCATTGTATAATGGCTCGGGCAGCCAGCACCACTCCGCTCTCTGCTCTCCACCCTTCTGTCATCAACTACACGGAGAGCTGGCAATCTCTCACACTGATTGCTGCCTTGACTCTACCTTCCACTCCCACTCCCACTCTCTCTCCCACTCTCCCTCTCTCTGCTGCCTTATGTGCGCGTAAATCATAATTTAAATGCAAACGCTTGGGTTTAACACTCGTGTTCCCACACACTGACTAACTGTGCGCGCATCTATCATCAATTTTGATCGCAATAATTGAATATAAATTATTAAATAATGATGCTTTATGGAAAGTGCACAAAGTATTTTATGCTATTCATATTTTTGCTTTACAATTGATTTGTAAAAATGGGAAAAATATTTAATAACAAATAAAATGAATGCAAAAACTAAGAAAATAAGAAATAAATAACAATGTAAATAGAATGCAAATAAATAAAATATAAATAAAATAGATGTACAAATACAATACAAATAAAATAAAAATACAAATTCAATTAAAGTAAAATAATAATTAAATATAAATTTAAAGAAAAAAAAAAAAAAAAAAAAAAAAAAAAATATATATATATATATATATATATATATATATATATATATATATATATATATATATATATATATATATATATATATATATATATATATATATATATTTATTTTATAATATATATATATTTATAAAAATAAATTGAAATAAAAATAAAATTAAGTAATGTCAAATTAAATGAAATATTAATAAAAAATAAAAAAAATAATTGTAAATAAAATACTATAAAATAAAAAAGAAAAATGAACGTAAAATAAAAATTAATTATATTAAAATAAAAAAATAAAATAATAAAACTAAAATTAAATTAATTAAAATATAAAAATAAACAAATTAAAATAGAAATTAAATTATAATCAATAAATTAATTTTATTATAAAATTATATATATTTTCTAAACCACATAATGCTGTATTGTAAAACGCAAATATTTTCTATTTATTGCTTCTCAATATTTTAGTAGAAATATAAAAATGAAATTAAATAAGTAAAAAGAGATATCAGAGAAAAGAAACGTCTATAAAAAGCCTGAAGATTTTAAGGGAGCAAAGGACTTTTTTCATTTATTAAAATCAACTTCCATCATTCAGTTTTGTACACAAGAGCCAAGCATGCCTCAAGTTCAAGTGTTAAGATCCAAATGTAAAGCATTAAGCGGGAAAGAGGAAAACATTCACAGCTGAAGTGGGACTCCGCTGATGTTGCGAGGGGGAGTTTCGAGGGAAGTCAACTTGTTGGCAGGAGGCGTGTAAAAGTATCCGAAAAACGGTTCGAGTTGATGGATTGGATGCGTGATATGAGTGAATGTGTCAGACTGAAAGGCAAAGGGAAAGCTATCAAGTGAATCGGAATAAAACAAAGAAGAAGAAGAAGCTAGCCAGCCCCGCCCATGGGCCAGCTAGGCGGGCAGGCACTTGTCCTTGGACACCCAGTTGAAGATGATGCGCTGCACGAGATGCAGCATGTCGTAGAACTGCACGTTCCACACGTTGATAAAGAAGAAAGCGCCCTGCATGAAGTTGAGCCCGCGATACGGCTCTAGGGCCAGCATCGGCTCGACAGCCGCGCTCAGATTGATGATCATGTGGTCGAAGAGGCGCCTGTCCTCCATGTCGCGCAGCGAGTCCATCGGTATCAGGCCCAGCTCCTTGACCACCAGTCCGCCCTTCGGCTGCATGCTGGTGCCGAGCAGCATGATGAAGTCGCAGCCATGCTCCGAGGCGAACTGCTGCAGCGCCAGCTGGGCGAACTCGAACGAGATGAACCGCGACACGGCCATGGGGAAGCAGCACTGGGCGATGCGCACCAGATGCAGCCCGTTGTTGGCGCGCAGCAGCTTGAACTCGCGTCGCAGTATCTGCGGCAGGGTCAGCTCGTTCAGATCGAATATGGCATTGACCAGCGTGTCGTAGAGTATGGTCCGCTGCGGTATCTCTAGCTGGCCCAGCTGCTTCTCCAAGTACGTCAGCAGCTGATAGTCGCGCACGCCGTGCAGCTGCTCTGGCGGATCCATGGCGAAGTTGTTGTTCTGCAAGAGCAGCGCGGCATGGAGCAGCTCGAAGACGCGCAGGCAGCGCACATTCGCATAGTTATAGATGGGGCTGTCGTAGCGCTCGGTGATTAGTGCGGCGCACGAGCGCATCGGATGCATGATGCGCTGACAGTAGATGGGCAGCCGGGCGGCCTCGCACTGGTACGGACGATAGTCGTACACCTCCTCGGTGCAGTAGTGAAACGGACTCACGTGATGATTAACCAAAATGAAGCGACTGCGCAGCAACAGCTCCTCCGGCACATCGTCACGGAACACTAGGTGCCTGTCCGGCGTAATGTTCTGCTTATCGAGCAGGAAACGCACCTCCGACTTGCTATGGTAATCGCGCCGCATCATGTTCATCACGGGCATGTAATTGTGCTGCAGCGTGCCAGGGTTGCGATAGCGCAAATAGGCAATCGCCAGCGTACTGACCACGGAGTCCAGGTCGCAGCTCTCGTGCGACAGGGCAATGTACATCAGCTCCGGCCCGCCGGTGGGGCGCTGTAAGTGCAGCCGTGGTGAGGCCAGCGTCTAGATGATTTTCTTTGACTACTCACCCATTGGGTCAGGCGCTGCGAGTTAACCAAGAAGCTAAGGAAATCCATCTTAAAAAGTTCCTCAGTATTATTCATCACGCAGCTCGATTCAGCACAGCTCGACAGCTCGGCAGCTCGACAGCTCGACAGCTTTAGGAATTATGATTCGTTCCAATGCTGCTGTTTTCTCAGCACCTACTTGATTGACTTATTTTTCAGTTACTGCTGATGTATTGTTTTGCCTTTTCATTTCCAGTTGCTTGCTCTCCACATTAGGTCTGCTTTGCCTAAACTGTTCCAGCTGCTGATGGCAGCACCAAATTTTCTACAAAATTTACTAGTTGAGCGGAGGAAGTGTTAAAAATAGGTAGAGTGTGATACTATTTTCGATGACTGCCATTCCCAGACGATAAGTTATCGAAAGTGCTCGATTGTTGAAGTGTTTTGCAAGGCCTGCCATTGGATTGCGAAATGTCTAGATGACAAGTGGCAAGTTGTGATGGGAAAATCTGTCAAATGACTTGAGCCGAGCTCTATACAATTGCTTGTATTTTCTGCTTCGGGCTCATTGGCTTAACTAATATTAAATATCTCCATGTCTAATGTTAAAATATATGAGACTCAGATTAACAAGAAGTCTTTGTTAAAAAAACTCTCTTTTAATACTGCTAAATCTTAATAATTAATAATAAATAATAATTAATTTAGATATTTCGAAAATTTATTTATTTTCAGCATTTATTTATTTCCAAAATTTATATATATTTAAAAAATTTTTTTTTTTCAGAATTTGTTTATTGTTCAGAATTTTTTTATTTTTGTATATTTATTTATATCTGTTTTAATATAGATCCAATACTTTAAGCATTTATTTATCTTGTGTATTTATATATTTATAGTTTATTTTTTTATTTCCAGAATTTATATATTTTTTTAAACTTATTTATTATTTAAAATATTCATTTATATACTTTCTGATTTTATTGTTATTCAAAAATATGTTTTTTTTATATCATTTGTATATCACTTGGATTTATTTATACATTTTCAAATTTATTTATTTTCAGCATTTATTTATATCCAGAATTGATCAATTTGCTGAATTGACTTATTTCTTAAATTTATTTTTTTCTGCAGAATTTATTTGTTATCTATATATTTTCTGATTTTATAAAACTCCAAAATTTATTTGTTTCCAGAATTTATATATATTTTTAAATTTATTTAATTTCTTAAATTTATATTTTTGCAGAATTTATTTATTTTCTAAAAGTTTTTTTTTTTAATTTATATATTTCGGGGATTTTTGTATTTCGATATTTATTTGTTTCCAAAACTTATGAATTTCCAGAATTTATTATTTTATTATTATTAGTTTCTAGTTAGTTTATTCAATTAATATATTTTTAGAGTTCATGTATTTAAAATATTTCTTCATTTCCCAAATTTCATTATTTCGTAATAAATATTTAATAAATTATTAAAATTAATTTTTAATAATTTTATTAAATATTATATGAATATAATAGTATTTAATATAATAGTAAATTGAATATTGATCTTGGTCTTGATCTTGCATAAATTATGATCATGTTAAGGCGGTGTTGGTAACTGCCACACAGCTAGTTAGCATTGTGGGCGTGGGCATTAGGCTTAGCGTAGTACACGGACAGTAAGTCACGCCGCCGTCTTGTCTGTCAAATGCGGTCCGAATTGGCTGACTTTTCACATTTAACCTGCACACGTAACACAAAAGTCCTTGACTGTGTGTGTGTATTTGCTGTTATAGTTGGCACATTGCTGTGGGGCAGAACGTGTGATTTATAATGCTCGCAACGCGGCTGCTTTGGTAAATTACTTTTGCACACGTTGAACTTAAACAACATCACATATTTTTGACGCACAAAGTTGAGCGATTTTTATTTTATTTCGCCATTTATGAAGAGCGGCACAAGGGCGAAGAATACAAAAAAATACAAAAAAAAAAGCCAGAAGAATACCGAAGCGCAACAAGGCATGCCATTAGGTGTTGGCCAAGTATTTTGATTTTGTGGCACGCTCTCAGGCGCGGCCAAAAGTCACTTAGATATTAGCCCCAAAGTCGAGCCCAAATGACCTTCAGCAGGCAAGGCATATATATATATATATATATATACATATATACCCAGATAGTTGCTGCGCATCGTCCCATTTAAAGGCTACATTATGTTGAATATTCAATTTAATGTAGCTTATAAATCATGTAGATCCTTTTGCTGCTTAGCGCCTGTCTGCTGTACCCAGCTCCCAGTCCTCACCCTTCATTCCCCTTTCTCCCTTTGTCCATTTCTTTTATTCGTTTATTTCGCTGGCGTGTCACAGTTTTTGTGCGCTGCTTTTGCCCACTTTCAAATTCAAGTTGTTGCCTTATCGCCTCACTGATGGTTCGCTTATTTTCTTATTCGCATTTTATGTTCGGCTTCAGCTTGGCTCTCACACATTGAGAACTATTTCCAGATTGATTAACCGCTGCCAGCTGAGCCGCAGGCGTTGACCAACACTAGCCAAATCGAAAACAAGAGCAGAGAACATAGAGTCGATAAGCTAAGCTATGCATGCTGCCAGCACTTCAATTACTCGAAGCCAACTAATTAGCATATTGGATTATTCTATTCAACTTAATGCATATATATATATATATATATATATATATATATATATATATAAATACTTATTTGTACTTATCTGCCTTGGTGGCTTTTTCATTTCCTAAATGTGTCAATAAAACCTGTTGGATTATGTTAATATAGCTGTAAATTAGAGAGGCTATAGCATACGGCCTTAAGCTCTTGCCATTTGCAAGTCGAAATAATAGTTAAGACGAGCAGTTGTGGGCATAAGATGAATACAAATCATAGAAATAGTGAGATTAGTTTATATATGGTATAGGAAAGTGTAGAAAACAGACTCTCTTTATCGGGGTGGGTAGATAGATGTATATATATTTATTGGCATAGAAGCATCGAAGCTAATCTTTTGCCTTGACACAGTTGTATTACAATTCACAAACATTTTATATTTGTTTTTTTTTTTTTAACTCCTATAAGAATTTATTTATTTATTTAAGCAGCTGCACTTGGAATTTACTCAGCTTAAACATTTAAAAAAATATTTATTGGCGGTAGAAACATAATTCAGTTTTTAATTAACTTTTTAATTTTAATTAAAATACAAACATATTAAAAAATGTTTTTTAATATTTAAAAGATTTGGAAAAATTAACAAACTTTAAATTATTTGAAATACATTGAAATAAAAATGTTCACTATTTATTGACCAGCCGAAAATACTCAAAAGGCCATTAAATAGATATTAGTAAAATAAAATATATTTTAGTTTTTAAATTAAAAAAATAATTGTATATAAATTTAAAAAAAATAACAATAAAAAAATTAAATTAAATATTTTAAAACTAATATTTGTAATATATATTGACAGTACAAGTTTTAACTATTTTAACGACTATTTTAATTGTGGGAAAAATAAAAATATATATTTTTTAAATCGTATAAAATATTTTAAATGTTTTAAAGGGATTTCCCAAAATATATGTGAACTGACTTTATTCCACAACTTCCACCTGCATTTAAATTTATTTCACAACATTAAAAAAAAAAAGCAAAAGTAAAAAGTAAATAAAACAACATTTGTTTACAATTGCAGAAGGCCTGCGGCTTGCTTTTAATTGCCGGAAAGTTTGCAGTTAAAAAAAAAGGAAATAAAAAGCGCTCGAAAATAAACGGAGTTAAGGTTTTAAGTCAATAGCCAACAGGAATTTATTTTAATAAAATAATTGAATTAAAATTGTTTAAAATATAAATTGGAGCATAAAAACATTTATTAAGTAAAGCAAATGGAATAAATTGATCACTTATTTGAATTCATTGAAAACTCACCGTTTCAGCTCGAGTTGGAAGCTGTTGTTTGGTTTCCTTTTGCGGAAAAGTGGAAAAGTTTATGCACTTATGCTTCACACAGATTGTCTGGATGGCTGTATTGATATAACGGGCTTTTGTCTGGTATTTCGTTTGGAATTTGTTGCATTTTAGAGCACTTGCTAACTAATCAAGCATACGCACAGTGGTGCCGGTTACTTTTCCGTTAGATCAGATCAACAAATTTGGCACAATTCAAATTTCAATTCGCTTCAGATGCTGTTTGCTGTTTCAAAAGAGCACGAGAAAAAAAAATTATCACAAAAATTGAATTTATTATTTACTTTGATATTCTTCTTCTTCTTTCTTTTGGTAACACAAATAAATAAAGACTGGAAAACCTTAAGTCGCGTGCAGAGGCAACAATTTGATTGTTAAGAGAGCGGGCGGCCGTTAGACGCGTCGTCGTCGTCGTCGTTGTGGTAGTCGTAGTCGTTGTCGTAGTCGAAAGCACGTACCGTTATGCGCTGGCTGTGTGTGTCACCACTGAGAGAAGTGAAGCAACAAATAGCGGCAGAGTTCAACGTTAGACTGAACGGCGACTTGGTGCGAGCAGCACGGCAGAGCCAGTGAGTGGTGAGTTCGCTGTGGGCTAGCCTGCCTGCGTGTGTGGTGAATTCAGCGCCAGCCTGCGAGAGCAAGAGAACGCAACTGCCGAATTCGTGCTCTTTGCATGGCTTTTTAATTTACAGGCTGTCTTCTCTGCGTCCTTACGTTACATTGCGATACGTTGCGATGCGATACGATGCGTTGCGATGTGATGCGCTAATCGCAGTTGCCGTCGCTACCGCTGCTGTCGCTGCTATCGCTGCTGCTGCGGTTATATTGAATCTGTCTCATAATTGTAACGCGTGGTCGTTTGGACCACACACACACGCACACACAGCCACACATATGCAGGTGTCAGCCAGCCCTCACATCTTCGGCTGGCAGCTTGTCGCTGGCACAGCTCCAGTCCATTTCGATTTGAAGGAACTGTTGCAAATGGCACCGGAAATGGGTTTCTCGATGCTGTTGCTGCTGTTGCTGGTGCTGGTGCTGGTGCTGCTGCTGCGACGACAGCAGTCACATTCTAGCCAACAAAGATCAAAGGGCTTAGCCGGTATAAGCCAGGCTCCTCTCCCGTTTCATGCCAATGCAATTCTAATAAGAAACCAAGATTCTGACGATAAAAGCTAAACTACTTTGTTCTGCGACGACTTTAAGTCGAAATTTGAAATCCGAATTGAAGCAAAAGCTCAAATACTTGGCATAACTTTATTGGGGTGGATAAGGTAGCTGAATGTAGGGTATGCCAGACTAGCTGAATACGTGGTAAAATTTTATATAATTATTATAATTACACCAAATCTGAGTTGGGGTGTTGGTCTTAGTGTTCGATATGCAGTGGAAGAGTTTGGTATAGGGTATGGAATGATATACATTTCTCGCTGAAGGTATGCCAGACTAGCTGGATACCTGGTAAAATTTTATTTCTAATTATGATGCGATCTTAGAGTAGAATATGAAGCTCATCAGAGTACTAAATGATAGCAATTACTGGGCAACGGTATGCCAGACTAGCGAATACCTAGTAAAGATTTATTTTTTTAGTATTTACATTTGGAATATATTTAACTATAATTTAATATTATATATATATATATATATATATATATATATATATATATATATATATATATATATATATATATATATATTATAATTATTTTATTGGATTATAACAGTTTTGTGTTGGGAAGTATGTTTGGTACAGGGTATGTAATGATAGCAATTACTGGCCAAAGGTATGCCAGACTAGAGCATACCTGGGTAAGATTGATTTTTTTTTTAGAATTCTCTAATTAGTTTTTATTTTATTATGTAAACTAAATTATTTTCATTTTTAAGTTAAATTAAAAAAAATAATTATGAATTTAATTTGAGAGTTGAATATGCCGTATACTTGCTCCGTACAGGGTATCGAATGATAGCAATTACTCGCATTTCAGCAAGAACTCTTGAAGTACTTTAACGTGTGCTTTGGCTTTATTTTACTCTTTTTGCTTGGATGCTAACAGCCAAATAGGCTGTGAAAATGAAGTTTTCCAAGAATTTTGTGGGCAAAACTTGAAAGCGAAATAGATGAAATATATTTATTTACTTAAAGACGTTCTAAATATGTGTATATATGTGCATATATAGACGGCTCTAGACTGAGAACAAATTAAATTAAAAGACCTTGCAAATGAAACAAAACGAAAGTCAATTATTCTACTGGAGCAACTACTACTACCACGATATATATATATATATATATATATATATATATATATATATATATATATATATATATATATATATATATTATTCATTAATTTAAGATAATCTGTCTGGTTGAGCGCCAGTGGGCGGCGTGACTCAGGTATTTTGGTTGACAATTGGCCAAGCAGTCGGACCAGTCGGAGCCATCAGCGCAGTTGGCGCTATCAGAAGCGATTTGGCTATGATTAATGGAGCTGCTGTCGTTATATTCATTGCATCCACAATAATTACAGTTTAGTTTTTAATGAGCCAACTCATTCTGGGCACAAAGTTTCGACCCAAAATTCGACACTTGCTGTACAAACAGCTGCATGTGGCAGCTGCCACAGTGGCAGGTGGCGGGGAAGTAGCGCAAGCTCCTTCAGCTGCTCAGTTCTGTTTCTGCTTCTGCTAATTGGTCAACAGCAAGCTTTGTGCGCTGCGGGTGAACTAAAGGTTGTTATTGCTGTAGATGTGCGCGCGCGTGTGTCTGTGTGTGTGTGTGTGTGTGTCTCCTACAACACTTGATTATGCATTAAACAAATTTCCAAGTGCAACGCTGATGATGGGAGGGCAGCGGGCTCCACAGCAGCAATACAAACAAGTTCGACTACTCGGAATACCCTGTAGTTGAGCAGCAGCTTGCTGTAAATATTTGAGCAGCCTTCGCAGTGAACTAACACACACACACACACACACACACACACACATACACACACACACACACATTCGATTGCGCATTTTATGCTGCGGTTTTGCCTTTATTTCAACTTCGCGCCAGGGAAAATGCATTCTTTGAATAACTTTCGAGTTCACTATAATTTGGTCTCTATTATTAACGAAATATATGGACATTATTAAGTTTTAAATAATTTTATTATTTAATTTGTGGTATATTCGAGAGAGAGAGAGAAAATACGTATATAGTATATATATATATTATACATATAGAGTATATCTGAGAAGACTTAATATATGACATATCAATTAGTAATCGGTATTTGCACAGCAAGTTCTTTCCGTTTCTAGTTCTCTTTTTCAAGCAACGACGAGACAGACCCCTTCTCTTACTCTCAGCTGGCGAGCACATAAAAGGTGCAAACTAGACATATAAATATATAATATATAATATTATAGTTATATATATTATATATGCCTACTACTTCTAGACATATTTAAGTAGCTTTAGTTTGTTATCGATATGAATCAAAAGCAGCAAAAAAATGATCAATTTGTTATATATTTATTTAAAATCATTTATTTTATTATACCCTGAACCCATTAAAAATGGGTAATCAGGGTATAATGGTTTTGTTGCAGCCCAAATGTATGTAACAGGCAGAAGGAGGCGTGGCAGACCCCATAAAGTATATATATTCTTGATCAGGACGACAAGCCGAGTCGATTGAGCCCTGTCCGTCTGTCTGTCTGTCCGTCTGTCCGTCTGTCCGTATGTTTGAACGCGTGGATCTCAGAACGTATAATAGCTAGACACTTGAACTTTTTTTTTATAGATTCGTGTATATCACGCGCAGGTTGAGTTTGTTTGAGTTTAGAAATTCGATAACTCTTCTCCTTCTTTTTTTATCGATTAAAAACGAAATCGATTTTCAGTTTTAAAATTATATCTTCTACATCTTTATAGTTAGAGACTCCAAATCTTGTATTTAGCTTAATGGGACTTTTATACAATTTTGATTTTTGTTAAATTTTGGATGCCACACCCCCTTCGCCCAAATTTTCAAACCACTTCTTTCAAATACTAGAGACTTGTGCTTTTGCACATACACGCATTTCCTAGTCAGGCACCTCCGACTAGAGTTGTTGTTTGACAATTAAGTAGAATAATAATGGTAGTAGTTAGATAATGATTGTTATGCTAATGATCATTTTGCTGACCGACTCTACCGAACTAAACATTTAGCGCTCTTATTTCCCACTCAATGATCGACTGTAAGAATCGACTCATGACCTCGACCGAGCTGAGCTCGAAAGAGTTGAGCATAACTTTTGGCGGGAGTTTTGCCCTATATAAGGGCAAGCCGTCTGCCCAGTTCTTCAGTTGGTTTCCTGACCCCCAGATGGTCAGTCGTGCTGTGCAGTCTAGTGTAGTGTCTTCTCCTCCTCCTCCTCCTCCTGCTGCTCCTCCTCTTCTCCTGGATTTGGTAAGTATTTAGTTAATAATTTTAGTATTAAGTATATTAAGCAAAATTGTATTAGTTATAACTATTTTTTTAAGCAAATATTTTACTAATAATTGTTTTTTTTTTTCCCAATTCTCTCCTGCTGCCCTCTCTATCGCTGCTGGACTCTCTACCTCTGCTGGACTCTCCTGCTACTGGAACCTCTATCTGGATTGGACTCTCTATCTGCCCGCCTCTCTACTGCTGCCGACTCTCTGCCAATCTACCGTTAACCGACACACTACTGCTGCCCACCTCTCTACTGCTGCCCGACTCTCAAACACTCTACCGTTAACCAACTCGCTGCTGCTGCCCGCCTCTCTGCTGCAGCCCGACTCTCAAACACTCTACCGTTAACCAACTCGCTGCTGCTGCCCGCCTCTCTACTGCTGCCCGCCTCTCTACTGCCGCCCTCCTCTCTACTGCTGCCCGCCTCTCTACTGCTGCCCGACTTTCAAACACTTTACCGTTAACCGACTCTCTGACAGGGCTCTTCCAGTACCAGGCAGTACCAGGGCAGTACCAGGGCAGTACCAGGGCTGTACCAGGGCTGTACCAGGGCTGTACCAGGGCTGTACCAGGGCTGTACCAGGGCTGTACCAGGGCTGTACCAGGGCTGTACCAGGGCTGTACCAGGGCTGTACCAGGGCTGTACCAGGGCTGTACCAGGGCTGTACCAGGGCTGTACCAGGGCTATACCAGGGCTTTACCAGGGCCATACCAGGGCCATACCAGGGCCATACCAGGGCCATACCAGGGCCATACCAGGGCCATACCAGGGCCATACCAGGGCCATACCAGGGCCATACCAGGGCCATACCAGGGCCATACCAGGGCCATACCAGGGCCATACCAGGGCCATACCAGGGCCATACCAGGGCCATACCAGGGCCATACCAGGGCCATACCAGGGCCATACCAGGGCCATACCAGGGCTATACCAGGGCTGTACCAGGGCTGTACCAGGGCTATAATTTAATTTAGTCGGGCACCTCCGACTAGAGTTTCCTTACTTGTTTTATATTTTTTTTTTTATAAATTTTTAAAATTTAATTTCTATATATTTATATATTATTTTTCTATTATTATTTTTTATTTATTTTTATTTGTTTAATTTTTTATTTGGGTTTTTTTTTAAGGATGTTTTTATCTTTGATTTATTATTTTATTCGTTCATTAATATTCATTAATAAAATTCAATAGCTGCTCAACTCAACGAATGAAGCAGTTCAAGACTCCGTCGTATTTCTCGGCCTGTTGCAGACAGATTAATAAAACCAATATGCCCTATTTTAAATAGAAAACTTCCTTCAAGCCAAGATTGCATGCTAACCCTTCCTAGCAGCCATTGGACATTTGCTAACTGTAGTTGGTAATACCCCAAACAAAGAGCATCGAAACTGCGAGTATGGCAAAAAGATTTGCGTGTGCATTTTGTGTTTAATTATAATAATTATTGTCCTGGGTTTGGTGCTGGTCTCAAGGCCGGTCGACCGGGCAGTTGCTGCATTGCCAAGATGGAAATTTCCGGCTATCTCGATGCTCGGTGCGGGCGACTTAATTGAGAATGAGATTTGATTAATTTGCATGCCATAAACAAGTTTCAATTTGTTTATGTGCTCAAAGTCAAGCGAGGCTCTTAATTAAAGCAAAGCTGCTGCAGCGCTAACTCAGCAGCAGCAGCTGGCCCATGCCCCTCCTCCACGCAATCATGCAAATGAATTCTGCAGCAAAGCAACAAAAGCGGGAAGAAAGAGAAGAGAAACGCAAGAAACGTGGGCGAAGCGGAGACGAAAAGAATGCTGCCAAGGTAAGCAGATTAAAACGCCTTTGACTTGGCAACGTGCCGCAATCCAGAGCCATCCAGAGCCATCCAGACGGGGCCTCATCTAGTTTCTGCATGCAAATGAATGCGCGTTGCATGCGGCAACAGGCGGTGGCAGCGGCGTGTGGTAAATACATATTTACTCAATGTATTCATGTGCAAACAATTACGCGTTCATTTTTGCGACTTTTGTCTCGCACACACACACACACTCACACTCATGCAACAATGGCCGATCAGCTGCAATGGCGACGGCGCGACTGCTTTAAAGTTGACGAACCTTTGTCCAAGGCTTGTTGGCAGCGTTGCGTTATCAATTCTAGTTCGATTGAACTAGTTCTTGTTGAGCCAGTTCAAGCATGAACTCATTGATATGCCATTCTATACATTCGTTAACTGGACTATTGAGGATTATTCATGTGGCAGTTGCATAGTTCAATTGAACTAGTGTTTTGAACTTGTATTCTAGTTCCATATGTTTTAATGTGTTCACTTTGGAACTAGTTCAGTTCATAAACAAAGCATACTTTGTAGTGCATACATAAATGCAGCTCATCGATCAGGTATGATTGATGCATTATGAACTTGTTCCTTTCATAAAGTAGTTCCGAAATAATAATAAATTGATCATTGTTATAAATATGTTTAAGTGTATATGAATGATTCAAAAGAACTAGAACTGGATCTAGTAGTATGTTTAAGAACTTGCAATTCTTCAGTATTTAACTATAGCTAGCTGAAGAGCTGAGCGAATGCACCTGGGGAACTAGTTCAATTTGATGAACAAGTTCCATAGTGCGATCTATGGATTCTGGTGATCAGTCGCTTACGTCAGCTTGTTGGAGAGATGACTGCATGCGCATGTGGAACTAGTTCAGTTTAATGAACAAGTTCCACAGAGAGCTGCCTGGATTAAGTGTTTCAACTGCTTGTGAACAGTTGTACATAAGTCGTTCATGGCTAAACTGCCTTGCTCGCAGTTCATTGAACTGCATAGTTCACTGGTTCATCAGTTCGCCTTGAAATCCAGCTCAATCGAATCAGTGCTGAACGATATCCAGCCGCTCTGCGTGCAATTGCTGTTGGCCTTATGCTGTTCCATTTGGTCGGGCTTAGATCGGCTTGGGTTTTCGGCTCTGTGTGGCTTTGTTGTGATTTGCGTTTTGTATATTCATATATGCATAAATATCCTTGACCTGTTTGCGTGTCTTGCGCTTTTGTGCGTGCCAGGAAGTCAAGCCGACAGAGGACTCGGCCCGCCCACTGCCAGGCAATGCGTGCCCTGCAAGCCTCACTCTTTGCACACACAAATACACAAATACATGTGTAAAGTGTTTTACATAAAGCACTCACACACACACGCACACAGGAACAGGAACAGGGTCGTATGCCCATTTGATATGCAAGCAATCCATGCAGTTAACGACGTGCACATAAATATTATGAAATCTTAAAGCGCTAGACTCGAAATGAAACAGAGCCAAGGCAAGGCAACAGCAGACAACAGACCGAATGTCAGGATTAAATGGCCTTAAAGTAGCAGCAAAGCAATTTGAGTTACAACCATGAGCTCCGCTCAAAATCCAGAAATAAACTTTTGTCTAGTTTCATTAGACTCGAGCACTGGTTTAATTAAATCACCTGCCTCATGCCAGGTAGCTGCAAAAACTGCGCTCGAACGACAGCAAGTCTCGAAACAATCATTTTCAGTCAACCTTTTGTAGAGCTTAGTTAGAAGGTACAATTTATTTTTTTTTTTATTATAATTTTTTTTTTTTTACAGTTTTATATAATTTTGTTATTTCCAAATATTTTTCCAGACAACTGCTGACTTAATTATAAAAGACAATGTGCATTGTTGCATATTCATTGTTCATTGTTCTTGGTTAATTCGAACCATTTGCCGGCTTCATTAGAGCGCGCGCTTTGAATTAAATTCAATTCATCTGCTTAGCGACTTAGGAAGTTCTTCAGTTACCTGTTGCAGCAGCTGCGCTCTTGAACTTTGGCTTCATTCAAGAATAATATTTTTGATCATCAAAACCATAACTCAGACAATTACTGAGGCTAAGCGGATTTGGTAAGCAAGTTAACTGGCTTTCTGAAGTGCCGCAACAGAAGCTGAAAGCAGCTCAGATTTAATGGAATCAAGTTTTTAGCATATTCAAATTTTAAGAAAATAGTTATAGTTATTCATTCATGGTCAGCAACGCCTTTTTATGAACCCATGGAAAATGGAGAGGATTCTGTGGAAATGTAATTAATATTCAAAAGAATATATATGCTTTCTGGTCTGATAAGGCATGTGTATTGTATGAGTATTATTTATCAGACCTTAAATTATTATCAGAGTGTCAAGCTGAGTGAATATAGTCAGGTTGCCTATCCGCTTGCCCGTCCATCTGAAAGCAGCGATCTCTTTTACCATAAGAGCTGGGGATACGATGCCTTAAATATTTATTGTTGTATTATTAATATTTTTTTCGATAACGATAGTTATTTTAATAGGTAAAAAATTAATTAATTAATTAATAAAAAATAAAAAAAATCTGATTGAAAAAGCAGCGAAGAGTTCAGGATATCCCTAGTCTGGCATTCCCCACTAGAACAGTTTTGTGGAATTTTTAAACATATACATATATATGTATATATTTTCTTTTTTATTATATATATATACATATATCAAATTATTCATATATTGCCTGCATATTATAGATAACTGCGAAATAAAATTGAGCAGACCTGAAACCTTGAAGCACCTCAAGGGATCCATGGACTTGCAACGGTTACCATTAAAATTTCTAACAAATAATAAATATTTCACACTTTTTATGCTCGCAAATTATTTGCAATGAATCCCAAGTTGAAATTGTTCAAAAATTTGCAATGCAAAATCAAAAATGAGCTGAACAAAAAATAGATAAAAATAGAAACAGAATTAGAAAGTTGAAGCTGCTGCTGCACTTGAGTGGCAGAAATCTTGATTGAACGCTGTTTGGCATGGGCTGCATAACAATTTATGTGAGCATAAACAATTTACAGTCTGTTTGCGTTGCCTTCTGTAGCCAATTTCAAGTTCATTGGCTAACCAAGGTGGGTAGCCTGAGTTCGGTCGGAGTTATGCCTGCCAACTGCGAACTGCCAGCTGCCAGTTGCCGGCTGCCAAGTGCCAACTGGCAAGCGGGAACAGTTCGTTAAGTTTTCTTGATTTGGCTGGCAATAAAGTGGGCCACGCCCACCGTGCGGCTATGCTATGCTTGAAGTGGGAGTTGTGTCATCGACACGCCGAAGGTGAAAGACAAACAACTCGGATGCCAAGTTGTTAACAAAGTGCTGCCACGACCTAAACGACCTAACTGCCTGGCAGCTGCCCCAGCCCCAGCCCCAGATCCTGCCCTCCCCCCAAGCTGCCGTCTATGCAAAACGCAAACAGAGACGGAGAAATATGCTGTTGGCCAAACCTGACAAGACAATTGACTGGAAAATGTTGTTAATGAACTTTGTGCGACATTTTGATTAGCTGTCAGTGCTGGCTGCAAGGCAGGTAATGTCCGTCCACCTAGCCTATTCAGCCAGAGAGACTGACTCTCTCTTGAATTTCGGGTCAACAAGTGTCGGCAATGATGGATGTCAAAGTTGTTCGCTGGGCGAGCAGGCGGCTGCTTGACATACATTTTTTATTGCGTCCTTGCTGCGACAATGCTATTTTGTCACACTGTGTGATAAAACATTGAAGCAACAACAGCAACAGCATTGGCAGTAGCAGCATCAGCAAATGGAACAATGAAAGCACAAAAAAATAAAAAGAAACTTTTTTCTCTGTTTTTTCTTTATTTTTTTTCTATTTTTTTTTTTTTTTTTGCGGAAAAGTTGTAAACTTAATTTATAGTTTTTAAGCAGCCGCCGGCTCGAGTTGTGCCCGGCATCAGTTGGGGCGCAGCTAGAAAAATGTGTTTTGCCGCTATCGTTGCTGTAGGCGTGGCACACACACACACACACACAGACACACACATATTTGTACATTTTCACATTTCATTCTCGTCTTAGTGCCTGGAATTTCGAAATGAAATATTTGACTTTTAGTCTAAAAAGTCAGCAGAAAGCTGGAAAAAAAAAGTTGCGCAAACAGACTGTGACGTCGACCAAGCAGTCAACCAGCCAACCAGGCAACCACCCACACACAGAGTGTACGGGCTCGAAATTTGCATTAAATTTAATCAGAGTTGCTGCTGCTCTTTAAGCAGCTGCAGCTCCAGCTCCAGCTCCAGCGCCTGCTCCAGCGCTTGCTCCTGTTGCATTCCTCTCCATTAGAAATGCATGGAATCATATTTGATTTGCGTCGCTGTCGACTTTCGCTGCTCCCCAAACCTTTGGCATTTATTAAAAAATCTTTTTGGCAGCGCGCACAATTTGTACATTTAATGAGTGAACGTCCACCCTCTCTCTCTCTCTCTCTCCCTCGCTCTCTGTATTTCCCTTTCTCCTTCTGCCTGGCGCTTTATGCTTTTCAAGGTCTTGCACGCTCAAGTACTGACCATAATGATGTGTGTGCCCAGTGTTGCATTGCAATTAGAAAGGTTCGTGTGCATTTGGGACACTGGTCAACATGGTATCTCAGTTCCAGGCTACATTCAATTCAGCAACTCAAAAGTGAAGCGAAGATAAAGGCTGTGAGCAGGGTCAGCAGATTACAGAGAATTTTTATATCATTTTATTGATTTACATATTTATATTTTTATATATTTATTTATTTATTTTTTTATGTATTTATATATTTTGATATATTTAAATATTAAAAATATTATTATTATAAATATATTAAAAATATGCATATTTATTTTAAGCATATTCAACATTTATAAAATATATTTACAACATACATGCTATGGGCAGAGCTTGCCTTAAATGTATGAGAATCGCATAGAAGAGCATGTTGCGAAATCACAAGAGCAAAATACAGTCAAATTACAAGCAGAGATTGACTGAAAATAATAGTAAAAAAAAATATAGCTAGTAAACTTGATATAGTTACATGAGAATCACATAGAAGAGTATGTGGAAAACTCTCAGTTAAACACTGGACAAACAAGAAAAGAATATAAAAAGGGAATAATCAAAGCTAAATGATGCAGGAAATTTTGCTGGGGCACAGTGAGCTGCTGGCGCACCTGTTCAGCGAGCACCTGACGTAGCCGCAAGCCGACCAAATTCGCGCTGCGCATGCGCCGAGTGGACACAGACGAGCTCACGTTGCTGCTGCTGATGCAACGCCTGCTGCCTGCTGGCCAGGCCTACTGCCTGGGCGTGCTCAACTTGACGAGCACCGCTGGCCAGTTGCGTGCCTGTGCAGGACGACACCTGGCGAGGATTGTGGGACGCCCAGCCAGGACCATATCTAGCTAGAGTTCTAGCTGGTGGCGCCAGCCACGCTGCGGCCCATCTATGCTCGCCTTGGCTTGCGACCGATGGCAGCCCAAACAGCATCAGCTGCTGGACGCCGATAGGCATTATCTGACGCTGAGCTAGGGCCAGATGGATTAGATGTGCTGTCCGCACGGCAGTCGCTGCTTCCTCGAGGTGCTCATCCTCGGCGCTGACTGAACAGAATGAAAACTTTTGAATATTTGTAAATTTATGCAAATTACATTTGATTATAAAAGATAAAAAACAACAACAACAGCAACAAGAGAAGACAACAAATGTAATCAGCAAGTTTCATTTGTTTTTCGTTTGTTTTTTTTTTTCGAATGGGTGCTGGGCGTGGCACTTGTCAGCTGGGCTCACATAATGAGGCAAAAGTTTTCCGTTTAGTGCAGTTTATGGCGCCAGGCAGAGGGCGGAGGGGCGTTGTTAATAAGCCAAAATCAATTTGAAGTTGATTTGAGTTCAGTTCCGGTCGCTTCTTCTTACTTAGTTTTCCATCTCTCATTTGCTCTGCCTTTTTTTTTTTGTTTTCTGCTTTCTCCCTGCCGCCCCCCTCGGTTTGTGTGTGTTTTTTAAGCACGAATTCTGCAAGTTTATTGCCACATTTTGTGAGGCGCGCGCATTATTGATTTCGGTTGGCACTTTATTGCCATTTGCCCCGCCGGCCCCATTTTTGACCCGTTGCTGAGGCCCGTTTTATGAGCGCAACAGACGACGACGGCGGCGGCTCGGCGTGAAGCTGGAAATGTGCCATAAATTACGGTGTTTTATGTCTTGCCAGTCAGTCAGTCAGACACACACTTATACACACTTACCCACACACACACACACACACACAGAGAGATCAAATCAGATCAGATTTTCAAATGTCGCATAAGTGATTTTTCAATATTAGGCTTTGGATTGGGGGATGGAACTAGATTTACGGAACTGTGAAAGGAACTGGGCATGTATTTAAACAGGTGGAACTAGTTCAAAAACTCATAAATGGGATTGGATTTATGATGGCTGTCGGAACGAGCACTGAAGAGCTCTGAATTGAGCTTGCTATTTATTTTAGCAGACGGAACTAGTTCAAAATAACAAATAAAAGAGGTCGAACTGTATTTTAACAGCTGATATAAGTTTTCAAGATCTCGAAAACAGATTTTGATCGCTGGAACTAGCTCTAAAGAGCTAAAAAATAAACTTAAATTGTATTCCAACTGTCGGAACTAGTTCGTAAGAAACGCTAGTTGATGTAAGAATTTACTTTAATAGTAGAAATTAGTTCTAAAGAACTTTAAAATTAGTGCGAATTGGACTTTAACTTTCGGAACTAGTTCTAAAGAACACATAGTTTGGCGCGTATTTTAATATACACAATTAGTTTTTAAGTATTTATAAATAAGCTAGAACTATTTTTTACCCACCGGAACACAAATTAATTTTCCATGGTACTGAACGGACGGAACTTGCTCAAAGAAGCTCACAAATAACCTTGCTTTTGACTGCGAACTAGTTCACTTGAACCCACTCGAATCACTTTTTCAAGCAAAGCATTCCATTCATTCAAGTTTTTGTGTCAAACGCCAGTTCGTAGCGGCGAACAGCTTCATAAGTTTCCGGTGTCATGGAACTAGTTTGAATAAACAATTGAAATAGTTGGGAGCAGAGACAACGAATTTTATTGCAGTTGCTCTGAGGGTTATTTATGCCAAGTTTGTTTGCGAAGCAGCTTGCTCCAGGTGGGCACCCCTCCAAACTGAGCCTATCGGGTAGCTCAATAAGCTCAGAGCACACTTGAGCCCATCAACTGAATCAAGTGAACCAGCTAAACTGAACCACTGACTACTGCCTGTATTTGTGTCCACAACAAAAGCAGCTGCGACATTAGCATTGACAGCGATTTTCATATTCGCTGCTCGAAATCCTAATATAACACGGCGACATGTTTACGATGCACTCGCACAGAGAGAGAAAGGGAGAGAGAGAGTAAGAGAGACAGAGAGAGAGAGAGAGAGATACACATACACATCTCTATTCACACACACAGCCGCTACTTTTACTGCATAGTTTCATGTGAATGCCTGCTGGCATGTTTGAAATCACGAAAAAAAAGAATGAGAAAAAAAAAAACAAACCCTTGTCCCGCTCAGCATTTGTATCCCCTAGGCCTGAGTGTGTGACTGTTTGTGCGTGCTCGAACATCCCAAAGGTGGGGCAATGGCAATGGCATTGCCGACATCGACAGCGACTCCGACACCGAAACATAAAGGCTAAATGGAACTTGAATGAGCGCCGAGTGGCACATGCTGCCAAGGTGAATGGCGCTGGGCTGCCCACTCCTCTTGGCAGCTGCAAATAGTCAACATCAGCGACCACTGGACGTAGCACTTGAGTCATTTAGCGCTCGTTAAAATATAGCCCAACGGCCTACGGCCTATTCAATTGGAAAACTCAATGGCATCCAATTGGAGCGACAAGTACAATGGGCAAACGATTTAGCACATATCAATCGGAATCCTAAATGTTTGGCAGTTTCGGATGGTATTAGCTGCCAGATAGAGGTGGTGTATATTTATTAATATTTTATATTGATATATATATATATATATATATATATGGAGAAGTAGATATATATGTAAGTGAGACTAGAATATATATATATATGTATATATATATATATATATATATATATATATATATATATATATATACTATATTAGACAATAGGAGTTATGGCTGTATAACTTATCTTATATTTTATAATATCTATCTACATTACATTGTACCTTAAATTTTTAAGATATATTTTATTTATAAATAAAAATAGTAAATATAAAAAAAAATAAAATTTTTTTATAAATAAAATATATCTTAAAGACTTAATGTACAACAAATTTTAGTAAATATTAAAACAAAATTTTTCAATTTAAAAAAATTTGTTTAGATATAATGACCTTCAAAGCTGTTCCATATATCATATAAATGATCTTGTACAGCTGCTGCTTCGATTTTTCCTCAATCATAGCGTAGCTTCGTCTGCTCATGGGACTCTTCAGTTAAGGGAACAAGAAACAGGAACAGATTCCTCTCTTCATTTCTTTGGACTAGCAAAAACGGTTTGGAGTAATTAAACTAATATATATTTAATATCATCAGCATTGGCACATATTAACATTTCTTTGCCATAAAATATTTTATTATGTTCCATACAAGAGAAAATCCCATTATATTTATAAGCATAATTTTATTACATAAATTTTCGGCCAAACTATAATATAATAAAATATATAAATACATATATATTTATATATAATTCATAATTAAAGCTTTTAAATATATTTCTTAATTTTTATTTATAAATTTTTTTTTCATATTATTTATTTACATTATTTATTTTTTATTTTATTACTGTTTTTTTTTTTTAAATTTATAATTTTATTGAAAAATTCTTGTACGTTAACCCTAAATTTTTTTAACTTTAGCCAAAACTTGTCAAAGTCTCCGCTACTCCCAGTTTTATGTCCTATCTCAGTCAGTTCTTCTTCTTGTCGTCGCTGCTGTTATTTGTCGTTCATCAGCAAACAATCAAATGTTGTCAGCGACGTCTGCACAAACATTTGCCATAAGCCAGACTAAGATGTTGTTTCCGGACAGCTTGGACTGTCTTGGACTGGCACTGGGCAGTTGCGAAACATTTGAGCATTTGCCTAGCCGATGGAAGAAATTGTTCTATATGGTATATGTTATATGTTATATGTTAAATGTTGGATGTTGCATGTCATATCTGATAACTATATAGGGAATCTCTTTGAGTTTTAACAGTCTTTGGACTTGTTTGCGAAAGGCAACACCAGCAACTAACATGGAAAATCTTTTTTGTATAGTTTCCTCGCTTTCTTCCCTCCTCTCTCTTTCTCTCTATCTCTCTCTGTCTCTATCTGTGTCCTCTGGCAGCTGGCGGGTAAAAAACGAAGCACAGGTAACTGCTCGTTCGCTGTCAACGTGCTGTTGCTTGCTGTGCATGTCTTTGTGGTTTTTCGGGCGCTTAACTATAACAACAAAACTTAACACCTTTTGATCGGCAGGCAGCGGCAAAGGCGTTGATAGCCGCTGCGCACACATGTGTGTGTGTATGTGTGTGGCTGTAGTTATGGCAGAGAATAAATTCCTTTAAGCTTGCTAGAGAGCTCGCACACATTCGTGTTCAAGCAGCTCGTTATTCATAAACTTAATGCCAAAAAGAGCATAATTTTCATTTTGCCCGCTTTTCGGTTTGCTTTACACGCCCTTTGGGCATAAGGCCCCAGCCCCTACAAAATATATATATATATATATATATATATATATATATATATATATATATATATATATATATATATATATGCATGTACATGTGTATTCAGTTTATATGCTAGCGTGTAAGACTAAAGTACACACGGCAAATAAAAGCCAAACATTGAGGCAGCAACAGCAACAGCAACACCAATAAACTTGTACTTGTGTGAGCCAGCGGTAAGTGGGAATTATATAAACATATACATCAGTGAACAAACACTTTCACACACATACCCAGAGACCATATAACATGCCACATATACCAGGCCAGCAGCTGGCAGCTGGCAGCTGTTGCTGCGTCTTATCAGCGCTTAGATCGACAACGTGCCACATGCAACGCGGCGTATGAGCAATGTGTAGAGAGAGATAGCAACAGAGAGAGAGAGAGAGAGAGAGAGGGAGAGTGACGGAGAGTGGGTAAAAAAGAGGCAAAAAAAAAGAAGACAGCGCGGTAAGAGCAGGCGCACAGCATATGTCTGGCTGCCTAAAGGTCAAAAGCTTTGACAACTACACAAATGCGCGCCCCACAAATAGTTGGGCCAAAAATCAAGGCCAACGTGAACTAGTTGCCCGATGCGCGATAAGATGTGATTGGACTTGCACTGCAGGCAGCAGCCAGAGCTAATGGAGTGATTTACGCCGAGAGCTCAAGCAATATACATAGGTGCAGATACAGATCTAGCAATATATATCAGCATAAACTGAGTGGAGTTGTGACAGGAAAGGCAAACGAAATTTAGTTTTCACTTTTGCCCTTTTGCTGTGCGGACGAAATTCGTTTAAGGCGAATTAAATAAATTGCATTTGGCAGGCTAAAAGGCTCTCGGCTTTTATGAGTGCTGCAAAAGTGAAATGCATTGCGAGTTTGACTTTCAATTTTGCTTGAACTGCAATCGTTGCCAAAGGGCCGGAATTCACATGCCGCACCCTGCCCTGACCCCTCGTCCTGGCCATGCTGTGCCGTGCTGCTTGTCATATTTCAAATGGGAATAGCGGCTGCCAGGATAAGCTGATTCTGGTTCTGGTTGGTGTTGAAGGGCGCAGGGCAGCGCAGCGTTTCCCCATTCGCAATTCAATTATGCATTCCGGCAGCGTGTCTGTCCCCGCTGCGGCCCTGCTCGCCTCTCGCCTCGATCTGCAATGCAACTAAAAAATGTCTGTTACATTCCGCATTCAGGTCATTAATACGCCATCTTCGGCGGCTCGCCAGCTGACAAAGTGGAGGTCGCCTCGGCCATGGGCCATGCGGCATGACGGGCTCCGTTTGTTGTCTATCCGTATACGCACGGACGGACAATCGGAATGCAGTTGGCGCTGGCTGCTCTTGCCGCCGGTGTTGCTGTTGATGAAATGTTGCACGCACGGCTGCGTCCTTGAGTGAAATAAGATGAATGCTAATGATGGCAAAACATCCGAATACCGTTGCAATATACACGCACACCCACATGCACACACACAGACACAGCGGGTCACATGTTCATTAGCTAATTCAGATAATTATGTACAGAGTACTTAACATTCGCCAGGTTGCACAGCGCCAAGTGCATTTGAGCAGCGTTGAGTGGCACATCAATGGTTGAATTCATTAGCCATAATCGATGCGATCTGTCGCTGGGGCACCAACTCTCAATATGTATTCACATTGTGAGCATTCCATTTAAAATATATTTCTATATGTCCTTCACTTGCAGTCCATGAATAGATAAAGGTTTTAAGTGAAGGGCGAAAGGGCAGCAAATGGAATGGATAGACATAAGTCGAAAGTCATGAGATTCGCATAGAAGAGCGAAGAGCGCATTACGTTCGACTGGTAAGTGCGGAACAGTTTTATTGCTGATTTTATGTATGTATTGAATAGAAGAGAGAGGGCGAAAAGGAAGGAAGGAAGAGGGATAGGAAGATAGGTATCAAATGAGGTGTAAATCGATATGTCCTTTCAGAATCGCATTGCAATGCGAAGAGGGGGCAAGGCATAAAATAAAATATAAATAGCTATCATATTAGGAAAAATTTAATTAGAATCACATAGAAGAGCGAAGAATCAATGAATTAATTAATATTGGGTAAGCAAAGAGGATAGGTAGAGTGTTGTAAATATAGAGATAGATTGAAATATATAGCTATTTGATATCAGGAAACCAGAGTCAATGAATGCAGGATGGAAGCTATAAGATAGGTATAACAGAATTAGGTAGAGTGCCACAGCTATAGAGCGATAGGTATAAATACAAATGCCATATCAGCAAAAGCACATGAGAACCACATAGAAGAGCTTATAAATAGAAAATGCTGTAAGTCGAGAGAGTAGGAAGGAAGCTACAAAATAGGCATACAAGGATTAGGAATAGTGGTATAGCTATACAGAGATATAAATTCCCATGCGATTCCTCATCGAAGAGCGATGTGCACATCATGTAATCAGGAATTTGCATTTAGTGGCGCAGCGCCCTAGACAAATTGGCATAATTAATCAGAGTAACTTTTGATATATTTCTTGATTTCTATTCCTTATAGTTGTTACTCCAGCCGGAACATGTATGAGGAGTATTGGCTGCTCATTCTGGAATGCAGTCGAGTCGCAACATGTGCCGAGCAGAGTTGTATGCAAATATGCTTAGGCCAAGCTCTCGCTCGCTCGCACTTCATTGTTTGGCTGCTGTCAATCGGCTTTCGTTCTAGCTTGAATTGAAAATTGAATTTGCTACGCCAATAAATGCACACACAGGAATCCAGCTCGAGAGCATCGAACAGAAAGTTGTTGTGGATGAGCCGGTCGGGCCAGGGCAAAAATCAATCAAACAAAACGGACTGACACTTAGACAGACGATTAGGAAACAGCTACGGCAGCTACGGGCAACTTGATATGCAAGTCAGACAGCAGAAGCAGCAGCCGTAGGGCTGAAGCTGAATGAACGCCCAAGAGACAGGCTAGAAACAATTGCAGCCGCATACCAGATGCTCAATGCCAGCATAGAATTGAAGATATCTGATGCAAGCCAAGGGGCAAAGGATTTTGTCATTGTTTCGCTTAAACGCACAACAACAGGGCGTTAAATTCAACTGCGATAAACAAAACTACGAGTTCTCTCTGTGTGATAAGTTTTGTATGAATTAACTATGACCAGTCGACAGATACTCTGTAAGTAAGTCAGGGAGACCTGGAATGGAGTTCTCCTAAAAAAAGTGAGTTTCTATATGATAACTATACCTTTTAAATACTTTGTAAAATATTTTTTTCAAAGAACTATGCTCGGTTGACAGATACCCTGTAAACAAAACAGAGAGATAATTTCGATATATTCCATTTTTTATATATAAGAATTTGTATTTCCCTAGATTATTTTTTGATAGACGTGACAGATACCCTGTAAACATATAATTAAAAAATGGTAACTCTTTTTTTAGAATACTTATTGACGGACTTTATATAAAGAAATATGCTCAGCAGACAGATACCCTGTAAACAGACCAGATACAAGATGAACTGTTATCTACTCCTTAAATATTTATATGGTATAGTTCATACATAAAATTGGGCATACCCAATTGAAAGATGCCCTGTAAACAAATTTGGGCTTACTTTAATTGTAATCTAATCATAAATGAATATCGATATATAGATTGCATAATATATGAAACTATAAGTCTTAAATATTTATTGATAGACTGCACGCATAGTATACCCTGTAATAATTATAGTCAGCATATGCCAATAGAAGGGTTTCTATAACCTTGACCCAATAGGCTCTCATTCGAATCAGGCTGAAGTTTATAAGCAAACGTCCCACTCTCCATTTACAGGATATCTAGACATCCTTCTCTCCCAGATCACCTTACGTTTCTTGCCTTTCTTGTGATTTCACGCACTAATTGAAGATCTGCTCAATGGGAGCTGTCTCACAGCTTAAGCTAAGCCCTCAATTCGAGCCCTGTTTGCACTGAGTGAGCTATGAATTCTATTTGATTGAGTTCCTGAGCCAAAGCAGTGCCAGCTGTAGCTTGGTAGTTGCTTGACTAAGTGTTTTTCAGCTCTATTTAAAAAAAAATAAATAAAAAAAAAGCCCAACCAGCTGAAAGTGTGTGTGTTGTTGTGAAAGTATGCGGCTATGTGTGTGTGTGTGTGTGTGTGTGTTTGTGCCTGGAGTTACAAATAAAACGCAACCGAAATGAGCTTAAGAGCTTAGGGAGCGCTAAACAAACAACGCAGCACACAAAACCCGCGACGAAGACGACAGCAGCTGAGTGGGATCTAAGAAAGGCGAGGAAAGCAGGAGGTTGAGCAGGGGGGGGGGGTATGGCATAGTAGCTAAGGCGTTGGCATAGCCGGCGACTTCCAACGTCATCGTCGTCAACTGGCTTACAGCTGACTGAGTTGGGGCACAGGTTCGTGGTCCACGGCCTGCCCTGGGGTCTTGCTCCTGTTGCCGTTGCCACTACCTCTGCCACTGCCACTGCCTCTGCCACTGCCTCTGCCTCTGCCACTGCCTCTACTGTCCTGCTGCTGACTTTTTCTATGACGCGCGCCCCACAAGCTTTATTTCTTTTGGTTAACATACGGCGCTGCATAAAAGGGGATATGCCCTGCTTTTATGGCTAAGTCAAATATGAAAGTAAGTTACTGTGCTGGCTGCTTGGCTGACTGGCTGGCTGGCTGGCTGCTTGATGTGGCTGGCACCCTCGCCATCGCCCTCGCCCTTGGCTTCCCACATGCGCAGCCCCCTTTGGCCATGTCAGGGGCATTCAATTTGATTTATTGCCACTTAAAAGGCAACATTCAGTTTTCGAAATAAATAACACGTTTACACATCCAAATGAAGCTTCAGTTGTTGAGAGCGCGACCCACACTCAGCCCTCGCCGCGCCCTCGGAACTCATCTGCGCTTCGCAATGGCGACGAAATTGTTAATAAGAACGCATATATTACGTGTGTGTGTGTGGGTGTGAGTGTGTGCGTATGTGTGTCGGTGTGTTTTGCTCACATAATTAATCGAGTAGCAGTCGTTGCCCAGGCAAAGTAGCTGGCCGCGTAATCGACTGTAGCTGACAATCGATTGGCAGCCAACTGTCTAACAGTCAGCCGGCAGCAGCAGCAGCCGCAGTAGCAGCAGCAGCAGCCGCCGCCGCCGATTGACAGGCAATTAATCGAGCTTCAATTTCGATGACAGCCGAGCGATTATAATTGAAATATGCCTAGCCGCGGGCCAGCTGAGTGTGTGTTGGACTAGAGATCAAACTGATTTGTTTACAGCTTGTTTACAGTTTGCTTAACTCTTTTGCTCTTGGCCAAGTCAAGTTGGAAGTTTCCAATTTTCTATTAGCTTTCTGGTTGTAATTAAATTGCAGGCGAATAACTAGATAAATTTTATATAAAAAAAAAAAAAAAAAAAAAATATATATATATATATATATATATATATATATATATATATATATATATATATATTATAGTGTGTGTGTGTGTGTGTTTGCACATACTAATAATAATTTTCGCGCACTTTAAAAAGGCATTAAATGGCAATCGCATCAGGGCCATGAACATTATGTTCCAAATGGCTGCCTTCTAGCATACACACACACACACACACACACTCACAGACACATACGCACTCGCTATGTGGGTGCTGTTCGCGTTAAATTTATGACCGCTGACCATTTTTAAATAGCCACACGCGCACCTGGGCACACCTGCGCATAATGTGGTCGTTTCATATAAAATTTCATTCATGATAAATGCGCAGCAAGAAATAACAGCAAACAGAATAGCAATATAGACACACACACACATACACAGGCACACACATTCAAATGCTTTGGGCTGCACACAATTTTAATTAAAAAACATAAACTTCATTGCTGCGGCAGTTGGCACAGATTTTGTTGTTGTTGTTGTTGTTATTGATGTTGTGGCTGTTGCTATGATTTACTAGCAGAGACACGCCCACAACACATACACACACATACCCACACACAGAGAGACATTTATGTTGTGTCTAAACATTTTTGGCCGCGTTTCATGTTCATTAAATTAGTCTGCTAATTTTGTTGACGCTGCGCGTTGGCAACTCGATGTCTACATTGCACTCAAATACCCAAATATATATACATATATATATATATATATATATATATATATATATATATATATATATATATATACATATGCATCAGTTTATATAAAATATATATAAATTTATTTGTATTACAATTTAGTGGCGCATTTTGTTGTTATCGCGCGATTGCGGTCAGCTCACGTGCCAATTGAATAATAATTGCGCTTGCGGCACTTTTGCCAATTGAAAGCGAAAAATACACAAAAAAAAAAAATTAGAATAAAAATAGGAATTACGATTTGAAATTATAAACCAAATGTGATTAGACGCTTAGTTTGCATAGCTATTGAGAGCTTACAAAAATAATAATAACAACAAAAAGAGGGAAAGGAAATTATAAAACAATACAAATTAGAGCGAGCTGGCTGGGAGTGCTCGACGGAAAAATACCCTCACTGGGAATGGGAATGGCAAAGGCAAAGGCAAAGGCAAAGGCAAAGGCAAAGGCAAAGGCTTGGGCAGGCTTTGGGCGACTCTGTTTGGCTGTCACACTCAATAAAGTATAGTTATAGTTTTGAGGAGGACACAAATATATTTGATGTTTGTATAAAATTTTTGAATATTAAAAAAATTATATTTTGAAATATAATTCCTTACGCTTATAAAAATTATATTTGAAAATATAGTTTTTTTTTTTCAAATATTCAAGAATTTTTTGTAATATTTAAAAATGCATATTTTTTTAATATCCAAGAATTTTAGTCAAATATCAAATATATTTGTTTTCTTCGACAAACTTGCCCTCAGCTCAACTCTATTACTGCTACTCTCTTCGTCAGCGTCTCCCTTCTTCTGCCGCTGTCGCCTGTTACATAAATTAGCTGTGAGACATAATACCCTTTTTAATCATTCGCATTGGGTTCAGGGTATGCAAAAAATCATCTACATGAGGCGCATATTTAATTTCCCCCAGCAGTCCGACCCCAAACCCGCCAGCTGCAGCCTCGCACCTCCAACCGCCCGCACCACAGATCCTGTCACAAAAGGATTTCCATGGCGCTGGTGCTGGCTTGGGTTGTTTAGCTTTTGTTTTTCTTGTTTTTTTTTTTTATTATTTTTTTTGTTGTTGTTATTCTTTTGTGTTATTTTTATGCCCGCTCAAGTTATTGCAGCGGCGGGTATATTGGTGTGAAGTAATTTAGTTAAATTGAGCATTCATTTAAGAGTTTTTGAATTAGATTTGCTGGGCGATCACTTTTGGATACCTTTAAGGCTTTTGTGCTGAACTAGCAGTGGGTGTGGTACTCTGGGTGTACCTCTACCTAGACCTGCTCTAGGTATATGTAGTTCATACCTAACTTCACTTTCTTTAGTGCCTTAGGCGAGCATTGCTCAATCGTTTCAGCTTTTGATTTTTGTGATTTTTGTATTTTATTATTCGCTTTGAGCCTTTCTCATGCGCTATGTTCGTGTTTTTAAATTTCATTTTATGCATACTTTATTTTTATTTCTTTCATTATTAATCGCATGTTTACACACCAGAAACGCACCGTGCATTGGCGCATGTGTGTGCGTGGAGGGCGTGCGTGTGTGTGTGTGTGTGTGGAGGGGGGAGGAGGGAGGGCGTGGCTGACCCGGCAGATTCTTTAAATTTCCAAACACGCATCGGGCAATGTTTTTCAAGTTTTGCTCTCTTTGCTCGCTGCTTCGCGCGCCGGCATAATGAAGTGCGTTCATAAATCACATTAATTGCTCGCTAGATGGCGTTGTCAGCGTTCAATATGGCGACGCCTCAGTGCACACACCCAAACACACACACACAAACACACACACACACACAGCCACATGCAAGGAATTTAAATAGAGCGACAAAATAAGAATGATAGAGCTGCAAAAGAATGGATTTGGACGCATGGATTACGAGCTGAGCGCGCATCAAAGTTTAATTAAAATTTTGCTCTGCCAAAGTTGTTAAAATGTAATTTAAAATTGACAAAAAACCAAAAAAAAAAAAACAGAGTGAGCATAGAATACAACCCAAACAAAAAGAACCACTAGACAAACACAGACTAAATTGAATGCCAAAACCAAACGAAATGTATAAGAAATGAGCGAGTTAAAGGCGCACAAAAGGGCTGGCGGGGCGTGCCAGAGTGAGGAGGGAGGAGGGCGAGAGCTAGTGACAACTGCCAGCAGCAAGGGCAGCCGCAAAAATGCTGCTGCCAACAAGCTATCCGCACACTCGCACACAGACACACACACATAGTTATGCAGTGTATTATCAGTGTATTGTCATGCGGCACGCCCATACGCCCAATTCCTGATAAAGTTCAAAAGTGAATGCTTTTTAGTTACACAAATTGCCAAACAAACAAATTCAGCTAACGCAACATAGGGGAAAAAAATAAAAATAAAATAAAAATCTGTTCCAAGCACACACACCGAGAGAGACACAGGGAGACACACATGGGGCAACCGCACAACCACATGGTGCAACTACACACACACACTCACACACACATAGACACAGCCCACTTACCGTCAGAGTCAGCAGCAGAGCTGGAGTTTTCAGTTTTTAGTTTTCAGCTGCAGTTTCCAGCCACCCACAAGAGCAGCTTCCAACCTTTGCCCTTTGCCTCCCCCCGAGCCCACGATTAGCCAAAGAAAAATCGGGCGAAAAAAAAAAACAAACAAACCTTTTATCCCCACACAGAAAGGGGGAACAACAAAATCCGTGTAAGTGCGCCAAAAATATAACTGCTTTTAGTTTCCACTTCCGTTTTAATGCACCGCGCAACGCGGTCGCAATGCCCAAAAATTGCATTGGTCCAATTGAGAGACGACGTCCACTCTATGCCGAGCATATTGAATATGAGCTGCAGCTTGTGGCTGGGCAGCGTTGAAACTGCATTGAACGAATATAGAATATTGAAATGAACTTGATTGAAAGTGAAAGAATTTTATTTTATAGAAATATACGAGAACAGAATGCTATTTTAGAAATCTATGAAGAAGTGAAGATGATAGCAATATCAAAATTAATAAATATATTGAACGATGTCAACTATATTATTAAATTAGAAAATTAAATTGATAATGATATTGAATTATAATAATAATTGCAACATATAATTCAATATACACAAAAATTTGATTGAAGCCATGCTGTTGAATGCTGCAAACAGCCTGAAGGTATAGAATATTGATATTTGATATTTAATTCAATTTGATTGAATGTTAAAAGAAATAATAATAATGTAACATTGAAAAAGGTTTGAATAAAACTATGTTGTTGAAGGTGTTACAAGAAGAAAATGATTGCATTGTGATCTTCAAATAGTTCGAATGTAATTAAAATGCTAATGAACAGAATTGAAACTGAACTCTTAACAACTGAAACAGAAATGAAACAATTGAAACATATGTAATTAAAATTGAATTAAAACAGAATTGAAACTGAGCTGAAACAGAATTGAATAAGAAATGAAATAGGATTGAAACATAATTGAAATTGAACTGAAATTAAATTGAAAATGAATTGAAATAAAGTTTTAAAAAACAATGATAAAAATAAAAAAATAATAAAATAATGGTTGAAGCTGTTAAAATAAAAACTTAAATTTATTATTATTATTATTTACTAATTTTCTAAAACAATTTAATTGAAATTATAATATTTCAATTATACAATATAACGGAAAATAATTGTAAAAAATTGAATATATAAATCAAATAATTTCTTATATAATACAAATCACAATTTAAGCACATTCGATGTAAACATCATTTGCCATTGTTTAGTGTCGCCTGTTTTGCAAGTTAATTGAAATTCTACGGAAAGCTGCCCCGATTCGATAGTTTTAATTAATTGAACCGTGAGCTGTGGAAAGCGTATACAAAGCGTGTTGCAAGCAGCTTCCCTCACCGCTAACAATGCGGATCATGGCTTTCAAGCTGGTCACATCGGTCGAATTGTTTTGTTGCCCGGTTAGTTGGTTTAGTTTTGATTCGCCTAGGGTTGCTTGTCCTGGTTGCCCGAGTTGCCCGGGTTGCCCGGTTGCCCTGTTAGGAGTTCGCACATTTGTCGAAGCTGTCGCGCTGCTGTTGGCATTGTTCTTGCTGTGGCTGTGGCTGTGGCTGTGGCTGTGCTTAGCGCTGAGCACCGACTGGAGCCCAGACACAAGCAGCACGCCCTATGACATCCGACCTTCGGGCACTGCCAATGTCCGCTGACCATACTGCGATTTGCACGTGTTTTGTAACTTTTCTTCTTCTTTTTTTGATTGTGTATGAGATATTTAATTTTATTTTTTCCAGTTTTTAAATTTAGTTCGCGCATTGCTAGCACTCCCAAATTACCAGAGAGGGAGAGAGATTAGGCCAAGACAGAGCAGGAGACAGCTGCACACGTTGGCCGAGCGGAAGTGCTGCCCCAAGCGGAAACACATTTTCAAATCTCTCGTGTGTGACGTAATATGAGCGACTTCCGTTTGCACTTTGAACATCCGGCGAGTGACACAGCGGTCTGCTTTTGTCCGCCAGACAACAGTTGTTCAGCTCATCAAACTGTCAGCAGCAAAAATATATAAGTACACTGCAAGAACAAAAAATGTAATAGAAAAGTGCCTAATTAAGTAGAAGATATACACTGAGCGAAAAATAGGAGCATGTTGTTAAGATTTACTCTCTATAAGAATTCCAATTCTTTAGCTCAGCAAATGCACTTCATATTTATGCAATTTTCTTGAATTTCTATGTATTTTGCTTAGTGCATGCACCTGGACTGTGTAAGCCCATGAGGACTTTAAGCCAGTTATTTATGTTTTGGCCGAAACTGAAGTTTTTGCCGAGCAAAAATAACTAATAATTAAAAGAGCGTGAAAAATAGGCCCCTCAAGCTGCTGGAATACTTGAAATCCCCATAAGATTGCCAAACATGAAATTGGTCCAAGTTTCGGAGCTGGGATAGTAGTCGAGCAGTCGAGGTCAACGTCATCCTTGTCGCCGCCTTGTGTCTACCCTACGCCATTTGGGCCACTAAATTATTCATGTGCATTCGGCCGTTGGGCCTGGGATCGGGGCCGGGGCCGGGGCGGGGGACGGGGCCGGGGCCGGGGACGGGGCCGGGGCTGGAGCCATTTTACATGTGTTTCTCACGTGTTTTAATTAGTTTTGCAGAGTTCATCAACTGGGTGCAGCCAACCAACCAACCAGCCAGCCAGAGTACAGGCTCCGCACAGCAAGCAAATTCCACAAAAGTTGTGAGTTATGGCGCTCTGCTATGGCAATGTCCTCGCAAATAATGAACATCACAAATCAACGGCTCGTCATTAGCACACAATGTTCTGCCAGGTCAAAGCCAAGCCAAGGCAGCCATTGCCGCTCGCTTGTTGTCGTAGGAGTCGCTGCAGCTCTTTACCTTCCCAGGCTGTCCATAATTTTTCAGCCCAGCGAAGCAAAGGTGGCGGCCTCAGTGCTTGCCATACAAGTAATTATAGCAGCTGTTGACCAAATTAATTGTGCAGCATGTGAGCCAACACACACACACACACATATATATACACACACAGAGCGAGAGGCTTTAAAACACTTTGACTTAGATAATTTATTGAAAGCCTTAAAGTCTTTGCTGCAAATTCAATTAAAAATTAAACAAAAATGTATGCCCAGCTCGGTCTACATTTTTCTGATTGGCAAGGTAATAAAGTTACCTGCAGGCATGCATATACTTATGAAATTAGCATTAAAAACATAAATATTCCAGCTTGTTTTGGCCTATCACAGTACTTCCAGGAAACAGCATCCCACTCTTGGTCTTGGCACTCAGAGTCGACTCGATTGCCCAGTGAAGCGCATCAACCTCAGCTGACCACCTGCCTCAGCTTGTCTCGCTTGTTTAATTTAATAAAGCAAAAGGTCAACAGCGCACAGCAGGCAAACTCAAGTAGCTGAGCAAACATATATATAACACAGAAAAAAATATATAATACATATATATTTATATATATGTATATCCTGTCATTGAAACCTTTTGATGTGCCGAAATGCTCAAGATTTATTTGAAAAGTTCACAGGCAAAAAGCTAGCTGGAAGCATATAATTGCCCAAAAATATATGCAGAGAATTAACACAGGCTATTTCTTGAGCGAGAGTTGAGCTTGACGTGAGTGTAAGCAGCCAGCTTATTTATATTTATTTATATTATTTCTAGCTAGCTCAGAGATGGCTTCTGAATAAAAAGGCGAAATAAGGATTGGGCTTGAGCGACTAGGTGATACCCTGATGAAATTAAATTATCGATTTTTATCGAAACTACGGAAATGTGATGAGTTATCAAGATCAAAATGATAAAATGGCACTGCTTATGGCATACTTACATATATATTTATTGTTATTTATACAGATAAATAATTATTTAAATATATTTATATTTACTTCATTTTATTTATGTATATTTTTCACTTATTTTTTTTACTTATATTTAAATTTATTTATTTTATTATTTATTATTTATTATTATTATAAGCTTTTGGTTTTGTGTATTTACATTTTTATCTATTTTTATATTTTATTTATATTAATTAAAATTTTTTTTATCAATTTATATAGAAAATTTCTGTTTTCTACCACTTTTTGGCTTACAGACTGACAGACGAGAATAGGTAGCTCATCATTCTGATTTCCATAATATCTGCCACGCCTTCTGCTGCCTTTCCCATTTACAATAGGTATGCAAAAAAAAAACTTAAAAATGTTTTCAAAAATTTTCATGTCATGAACAGTTTGAAAATAATATCAATGAAAAATATTAAGCGAATATCCACATATATATTAATAGTTTTGCCTGTCATTGCTGTTGTCATTTTTTGGCAAGCTTTGTTTCATCTGCGGAGAACATGGCACAAGGCAAAGGCAAGAGATGCCCCTGGGTAATATTCATTCAGACTCAATCAATTTGCCACATAACACGAAATTCGTAATTAAAACGTGCAAAAAAATAATATATATCTATATATATTAACATGCATATCACTGTGCACTCACACACACACACACATGCACTCACACATAATTATAATTAATTTGGTGAAACTATAGCAGCGCATTTACCTGCAGGCGATTGGCCCAAACCAGAAACGAAGCGCAATAAAAACCGTGCGGGCAACATGCGCACCGGAAGCTGATTTTCCATTTCCGCTTTTCTTTCAACTCGCCCAAAAATTGCAAAATAAACATTTTCCCATTTGGCAAACTTTTGGCTGATCTTTGCAGAAGATTCCCAAAATATAAAAAAAAATGAGTTTACAAATACATAAAAATAAAATATTTCATTAGCATGCGAAAAGTGGTTGCTTCTGGAAACCGGAACACAACTCGCTTGGCATTTTGCTGCATTTAATGAATGGCAAGACTCGCATAAGCCTTGCGGCTAGCCCGATAATCAGACGCAGCTTAACGAAGTCAGCTTAATTTGGGTTTGATTAATTATTAATTTAATTGCTGAAAAGCATTGAGTGAGTGCCGCACAAAGATATTATCTGCTTAACTCTCTTTTGGCATAACATGCTTGTAGCAGGCTTCAGTTAAGTATCAATCAGTTCACCTTGATATATGGTATATATATATATATACTATTATAATATATATATACTTATGTAACTCTTTATTGGTTTCATAAAATGTTGAACACTTGAATATTTATTTAAAAATTTATTAGATTTACTGCTTCAAAGACGAAACGTTTTATGGCCAGCTCAATATATTTACATAGAAATAGAGGTCAGATTTGCTGCTATACTTATATATATATAAAAAAAATATATATATATATATATGGTAAAGGCAACCCAAAATTAAAGGCGATCAAACTCAATAGCAATTGAGGGAATACAAATAAAATGAACGCCGGCTAAAATGAAATACATGAAAAGAAAGGAAAAATAAAAAGCAAAAAGTAACAAGAATCAAAAGAGGAGCAAAACTTGCCAAACGTGTGCCGCAGCCACTGGGTGTGCGTGTGTGTGTGTGTGTATGTTAGCATGCGCTCAGGTGTGAAATTTTATTGAGTCGAAATACGAAATATATGCAAATTGCGAAATAATTTAATGGCGCGTTTAATTGGGTTTTTAGCGTGCACGCAACGATGGGAAAAATGAAAACATATCAAAAAACCGAAAAAGGCAGCAACGCGAAGGCGCAAACCCTAAGAAAACGAGCGCAAACCCAAGAAGGATTGCGCCTGGGTATATGCATTAGCTACCAGGGGGAGCTGGGGCGGAGGTCTGATTGGAAAAGTTTTGGCATCTGGCAAAACGAATCAATTGAAATCGAGCTCTGCCGATGGGCGCTAATAAGAACTTGATGTGCGGTTAATGGAGACCCGCAAAGAGAGAAAGGTACACACAGAGAGAGCGAGAGAGAGAGAGAGAGAGGGCGTGCGTGTGTGTGTGGCACGCGTGGCAAAGCAGCTTTGATTTTTAAGTCGCTGGCAGAAAGTTTTATCATTATCGTTGCGCATGCAAATCGCTGGCAATTGCCAATTGCCAGCATTTGACGAGCAATGAGCCAGCACGAAGCCAGCCAAAAATCGAGGCGCCATAAAGAATAATACATTGTGCTCAAGCAGAGTGCGAACATTTCACAAAAAAAGAAGACGATAAAGATGAAGCAGAAGCAGAGGGAGAGGCTGGGCCAATAATCCCTTTCAAATGCTCGCAATCAAAATTTACATGTAGCCAGACACAGACACAGGCACAGGTACAGTTGTGCTTAGAAGTGAGAAGCTGGCAATTAGTGAGCGATTCCAAAAATATCTGCCAATAATATAAGTAAAGAAATTGAACTCTCCATACAACTTGTAAATCTGCTAGCTATATGAGAGAGCTGCTTGACTTGACTGTCTCGCAGCTATGGCAACTATATTTTTGGCTAGTTATTTCATATATTTGTATAGCATAGTATTTATAGCAACTTTATCAACAGCCATTTGTATAGCAACTATATTTTTGGTTAATTATTTCATATATTTGTATAGCATAGATTTTTATAACAACTTTATCAACAGCCATATTTATAAAGCATCGATTTTTATAGCAACTACATTTCTGACTAGTTATTTAATATATTTGTATACCGTTAATATTTATGGGAACTACATTATTGGCTAGATACTATTATAGCAACTATATTTTTGGCTAATTCATTAGTTATAGTTTTTATAACTTACAATCGCCCCATTGGCAGCTCCTATAACTTTTTCAAAGCCAAATATCAATTCTTTTTTTAAAATAAAATAATTCTGCATACAAATCGATAAGGCACGAATCGCTTTACCTCTCAAGAACGTGGAATAATAAATGAAGGCAGCATTTCCGGGTCGCTGAATCTCTGCTTTCTCCCCAGCCAGATCGCTGACTTAACCGCTACAGACTTCTCTTTATGGGATTTTCAGAAGTCGCGTATTGACGTCAACAAGCCTCAGACTCTTGGAGCTCTTGAGCAGCGTAAATGCCAGCAATGTGGGAGGCTGTCAACTGAAGTTTTGGCTAGCGTGATGGAAGATATCATAAAATGGGCCCATATGGCCATCAACTTGGGTCGATATAATTTTCCCGACTTTATGAAATAAATTTAATTCATTAAGTATATTATTTTCCGCAGCAAAAATCAAAATTTGTCATTAATGAAAAAAAGTTACAATCAGAGAAAATCGATGATTACTTATGGTCACACCAGGCACAGGTACAGTTGCGCCCAACAAACAAGTGACTCGCATAACTCAAGCTTCTCAATCTATAATAGAGGTAAAGCCCTAGAGCTGATGCCGCCATCAGCTTTAACTGTTCTTTAACTTTAATTCCCAACTGCTTGACCTGTCCATCTGTTAGTTTGCCCATAGACTTGACCCAGTTATACCTCTTAGCCATGGCTAATTGAACGCAGTCAGAGAGAGGGGGAGAGCGAGTTCACTTGTCATATGACTTATAACTTCGATATCTATGGCTAAATGTCGCACCTGCTTGACTTATCTGTCAGTTGGTTAAGCTGTCAGTCGAGCCGATGCCTTTCGCTCTCTCTCTCTCTCTCTCTCGGCCTTGGCATGTTTGCTTTTTATTTGCCTCGGTTAAGTAATATGCTGGAGACATTCGCCGTGCTCAGCTGCGGCTCAGGCTGAGCTCGATTGCCCCGCTGTCGCCTCGGACTCGACTTGCGGCGCAGTTTCCATTTTTTTTTTTTTTTTTTTTTTTTTTGTACAGAGCCAGCAGCGCACGGCTGCCATTATAAATTATTATTCATGAGCGGATGCGGATATTGAAAAGTTTCATTTTGTTGTTGTTGATGTTGTTGGTGCTGCTGCTCGCGTCTATCTTCATTTCAATTTTTACGCCGTTGACGTCGTCGTCATCCTCAAGCAGCCTGTTCGAGCTGCTGTTGTTGTTAGTCTGACTCTGAGACTTCTCCATTTCTGCCCATATGGATATACATATATATGTCTATATATATATATATATTTATATATATATGCCTTTATATTATTTTTCTCTTTCAACATTTTTGCTGGTGTTGTTGTTGTGTGTTTGACGCTGCGCGTGTTGTTTGGAAATTAGATTTGTGCACGTTTCTTGTTTTCTATTTCCGTTTATCGGCATTTTTTTCGTTGCCCCTATTCCTATTGTTTGTTGCGCGTATTTTTTTCCCCAATTTTTTTGGTAATTTATTTACCGCTCTTGTAATACCCTAGCTGCAGCCCGAACAATAATTTTGCCAAGCATAAATTGCCTTCATTTATGGATTTTTATGGCAACATTTATATATTAAATATTATTTTTTCATATTTAAAAATTATGATGAATATAAAATAAATTATTATAAGTATTTAAAATTTTTTATAAATATATAAAAAATATAAAAATTAAAAACTTAAAACAATTGTTATAAATGCATACAAATTTATTATTAGTGTATGATAACTATTTTATTTAATATTTATTAAAAATATATAATATTTATTTTTCATATATAAAATTTATTAAAAATTAATTTTTGTATACAAATATATATTATTATTAACATATATCAAATTTATTATAACTATATAATAATTATTTAATATATATAAATAATATATAAATTGATAACAACAGCTTCAGGCTGAGCCCATGACATATAAAAACTTGCTAGAAATAAAATACAATTCAGGCACAAAAACTAGATGGAATAAATTTTAATAAATTAAATGAATAAATGGAATAAATTATAATGAATAAACCCAGCAAATTTCACAAGTATTCTGGCTGTTCAACATTTAACAACAAAAAAATGACAGCAAAAGAACATCGGGTGATTATTTCTGCCACGGCAGAAAGCCTCGTTCAAGAGTCTAACTGAAATGCCAGCAGATTCCAATTAGAAATGACTGCAATGAAAATGGCATCAATTCAGACTGAAGCTGCTGCTACTTTGGACAACTGTGAAGCTAGACGAATGCCATGCTGTGTGAAGATCAAAATTCCAATTCAAAAATAATTTTGCTCTCAGCTAGTGCGCTGTATAGCTTCGACCTGGTCAAGTGGACAACCCTGCAGGGCGACAACTCTGCCGATGCATACATAGTTCACAGTTCTCTCAGACAGCCAGCCTGCCCCGAAAGTAGCTCTGCGCGCTATGCAGCTGTGCTTTTTGTCCATTTTGCCGTTCACTTTTGTTCGCTCGCTTCCGGCTTGCATTTCAATTTGTGCCTGGACTTGGGCTCGATGTCTAGTTATTTGTGTGTGTGTGTGTGTGTGTGTGTGTATTTACATCTGATTATATACATGGCAGAGCGCAATCGTATCTATGTCTATTATCTGTATCCACATCCGCAACCACAGCTGGCTGCCTTTAAAATTGATATTCCATTGACGTTTGGCGACCTACTCCAGGGTTGCGCCCAGCACCAGCTCAAGTTATTTATGTGCTCGTTTACAACTTTGTTGTTGTCGTCGTTGTTGTTGTTGTTGTTATTGCTGTTGTTGCAAAAGCCAGCCAGCCACATTGATTGAAATAAACTTTTGCATTGTGTTATTTTGGTTCCTCATGTCATTGCCATATCTCTGGCTCGCTTCGTCTCTCTCGCTCTCTGCATCTCACCCTCCATCTCTCTGTCTTCCTCTCTCTTTGAAGCCTTTTCACATGCAGCTTCAACTTTTTAATCAAAGTTCGAGCCGCAACCCAGGCAAATTAAGCGATTGACTCTCAGCTGGCCAACTTCATGTTAACTGCCTTAGTCTTAGCTTATAGGTTTAGACCAGCACAACCCAGGCTCCAGCTCCGCTTGACCTTCAGTCATCAATTTCAGCCACGCTCATATTTCACACACCGAAAAGTTCTCTGGGCAAAGCCTTTGCCGCTGATCTAATTTAAATGAGCGACTCGTTCGCCTTTGCCTATGCATAAAGCGCATAAAATCTCATACGGCAAAGCCCCGGATATGGCTTTTTTTATGGCATTAAAGCAGAAACGTTAGGCAGGCGGGCGGCAGCCATCCACTAGCCCTGGCCCCAAAAAGCTGACCCCGGTAAAAAGCATTGAAATGCCAAAACGGCCGCAAAGCGAACTGCAAAATTGAAATATTTTGATGTTGGCAGCAAGTTAATGTAGACCAGCAGCAGACCCAAGCACACACACACACACGTGTTGAATTATAATAAACCAGCAATGGGCTGCACAAATGCCGGAAATCGCTAGTGAGACGAGCAAACCTGCCCCCTCCTATCCCCTCTTCCACCCCCACACACATACAGCGAGTGAACCGGGGCCCGCAGGCCAGAGCACGTATAATATACGGGCACACGTACGAGCGAGGGTGGGCATGGGTGGTCGTGGCTGCCTTTACTTGTATTAATATCCATTAGATTTATGTTTAGCAAATGTAACCACAGAAATTACACTTTAAAGTCAAAGTCAGGCAGGGAACGGGGTAGAGCTTCCAGCCGAAATGAGCAGCAATTTTTCGTCGATATCGAAATGTGACTGCCTCCCGCTCCCCCTGTCGCTCTCTCTACCACTCCCTCACACACATTAGATATTGCTCGAGTTGTTTTAATAGCAAGGGTTGGCCCTCATAATTAAACGGCCCGCCAGCTTCCAGCTCCCAGCTCCCTCTGGCAGGCCTGGTGAAAGGCTGCCTCGGCACGTAAATGGGCCATACATAAAAGGCCAGGCCCATTTGGCTGGGAACTTATGGGGCCTGGACTTTAACACTTTGGTGCCACATTAAGACTGCAAATTGTTAAACGTGGCACCTGAAGCAACCTTGAAGACCCCGGCGACCCAGCCAGCCCGGCGTAATCTGACCTGCCGGAGCCAGCGGGCCTTGGTCCTTAAGTTCATTAGCATCTCACAGCAGCGCTGGCTGCTCCGAAAATTGACTTTAATGTGGGGGCTGATAGGTGGGTGGTTGGGTGGTCTGCTGGGGTGGGGTAGTGGGGTAGTGGGGTAGTGGTGTGGCAGAGGCCAGCGGTTAACAGACAATTGCCACTTGCCGCTTAACATCAAATTGACTTAAGAAAATTGCATCAGACAGGTCTGGTGAGCTGCTCACATGGTCATCAGGTCGCAGGGACATCCATAGATCTAAATGCAGAATATGTATATTATATATATATGTATATAAATATATATATATATATATATATATATATATATATATATATATATATATATATGTTTTTCTTTATAAATAAAATTAAAAATAAAAACAAACTAATATTTAAAAAAATAAATAAAATAAAAGTTTACAAAATAAGTTATAGCAAAATAAAATGTACAAATTATATGATAGGAAATTTAACAATTTAATAATTTAACAGTTTACATAATGTTAAAGCAACTAACAGCTGTTAAATGAGTTGTCAATTGCGCAAAGTAATTTTGACAACTCAAAGTTTCGTCCGCGTCAAACATAGTTGCCATAAGCAAATCTTGGCTTGAAGCCCACACATACAGCCAGCAGAGCTGTCAGCCTGTTAATTACAGTCAAGTAGCAGAAATTTGGCTTTAAGTCGAGTCTTAAATTGCGGGCAGTTGCTCAGCTGCTCAGCTGCTCCGTTGCTCAGTTGCTCAATTATAAATGGAGTAATCATAAAGCATTCAAGCAATTGAAGTTGCAGCGTGAAGCGTCGTGGAAATAAATAAAAATATGTCAGTTGCACTCAGCTGGGCCAACTTCCTGGCCAATTGACGCCAGGCAAATGGATGGGACTGAGCCAAGCCAAGCCCAGCCGAGCCAAGGCTCTGGCAATGGGAATTCGATGCCAGCTGTAGATTTTCCTTATTGATGACTGGCAATGTTGTTGACATTATTTGTGCGGTCGACGCGACGCCAGCTGGTCGCCATCGCCATTGCCATCGATGCAAAGTTGTTGACGCGCAAGTGTTGCACATGCAACTCAACTCAATTCAATTCCATTTCTGTTGCCCTCAACAAAAGGCCGCCTCAGAGGCGGAGAGAGAGAGAGAGAGAGAGAGAGAGAGAGAGAATGGGAGTGGCGTATTAAGCGGCACAGCATCATTTGCCCATGAGAATCAAAGTCTCGATTCTCATAAAAATGATTCATGATATCGCATTATTTCCGTATCATTTGTAATTTCCAGTTTCCTGCTTATTTTCACCACCCACACACAGAAACTAGAAGCAGAAGCGGCTAACGGCGAGGGCGGGCCGCGAGGAAGCTGCTGCAATTACTATCTATCTGGTATTTTATAACTTTTGTGCGCGTCGTCGTCGTTGGCTTTCCGCTCGCTGCGCACCTCTTGCTGATTACAGCGCCAAAGTCAGAGAGTCAGAGTCAGAGTCACAGTCACAGTCACAGTCACAGTCTCAGTCATAGAGCTACAGTTCGCCTTCATCATCATCATCATCATCATAATCATCGTCATTATCATCGAGTTGTCGTTGTCATCATCGTTTCCATTCTTTGTTCGCCTCGCTTTAGATATCTTTGACTATGTATCTGTGTGTGCCCCATTTTTGTTGTAGTTTTTGATGAACATTTAATTGAATTCCCTTACAACAGCGCGCTTTGTCTTAAACTACCACACACAGAGGAAGAGAGAGAGAGAGAGATAGAGGGAGAGCTACCCACACATACTCTGATTTGCCCGGGTTACAATATCTGTTCGCGTTGGCATTGGCCAAAAGTTATGCGACTTGTCGTTTCCGTCTAATTAAAATTACAATTGAAATATGCTTGTGCTGCTTTAAGCAGCTTTAATCAGCCAAAAGCTGAAATTTAGCTTTAAGCTTAAGATATAAAGCTGCTGTTTACACCTGCTCAGGTGCAGCTGCAGTTGAAATTTGCAGATGAATTCAGTTTAAGTAAATTATCTTACCAAAAAGTTGCGTATTTTGTTGACTGATTTGAACTGGTTCAGTTTTGGAACAAAATGAATGATAGCTGATTGATTGATTGATTGACACAAGCAAGTTACCTCTAGATATAGCTGGTCAGATTCAGAGAGATGAATCAAACTTTACTGAGTCAGTTTGAAAATGTGTTGTTTTCTGATGCTGCAGCTTGAACTAGTTCAGTTTGGAACTAAATGAAAGATGACTGATTGATTGACTGATCCACTTGAAACTTGGCTACAGGTTGAGGAAGGAAAACTTTTTTGAATTGAATTTTGCAAATTGAACTAGTTCAGTTTTGGATTTAAGTGATTGATAACTGATTGAGTGATTGATATACTAGCCAATTATCTCCAGGTATAACTTTTCAGAAGTTTTGCAAATTGATCTAGTTCACTAATGAATTTAAAGGATGTTATAAAATTCATCAATCTCTCTTATATGATTGTCTCGAGTATTGCTACTCTGAATAATATATAAATTTAGTTTGACTTAAATCGAAGCTAGCTACATTATTTTTAACACAAGTTCATAAATTGTGTCTCTGTATCAAGTTCTATCTTAATATAAACCTTACATCAAACTTAGGAATTACTTTCAGCAACATTTTCCGAAGTTTAGGCATGCAACTATTTGCTATAGTCACAGTCAGCGACCTAGATAAACTTAATTCAAATAGCTCAATTGCCAACGTTTCGTGTGTACTTGTTGAACTAGTTCCGACTCATTCGTTCATTTGGCAATGGCTCGCAGCGCTTGCACGTACCTCTCATTTAAAGTTTCAGCTCCATACGCAAATAAACTGTATTTAAAGAAAGCCTGACTCAGCTATCTCGCTCCTGTCTCTGTCCCTCTCTCTCTCTCGCTCTGTCTCGCTGTCAACGGCGCGCAATATCAAATGGTGAATAGATAAAAACAACATGACTTAATGAGTGGTATTTATTTTTATGCTAATTACTTTCGAATAAGCAGCACTTGCCGCTGCTGCTGCTGACGCTGCCGCAGCCGTCGCCGCCGCCGCCGCCGCTGCTGTTGCAAGATGCAACTGTGGCAGTTGCAAAGTTCGCTCTAATGAGCGACAAACAGACAGCGGCTGGCTGAAGGAGTAGCGCAGAGCAGAGCCGAGCAGTGCAGCGCCGAGCCAAGCCGTGCCAATGGCAATGGACGATGGGTGAGCAATAATTGTTGTGAAATTTCCCATGAGCGGGGCCCGAGAGGGTTAATAGCGACAGCGACAGCGACGTCAGCATCAGCGTCAGCGCCGACGTTTGTATAAAGTAAATGCCATTATACAATAAGCAAGTTGTGCTGTAAATATTCTTCAAATGTACAAAAGCACTCGCGCTGAAAGCCGTAAAGTATGCAATATGACAGCGCATAAAGGATACGACTGCGAGCAGCAGCTGCCGGCTGGGTGAGGCAGGGCAGGGCAGGGCAGAGCGGAGCGCAGCTCCTGCAGTTCAAGTCCAAGTGAGAAAAACAGCAAATACATATATATATATGCATGCTAAAGATGAAGCAGAAGAAGCTGCGCTGGAAAAAAATAAAAATAAAATAAAATAAAAACAACAACTTAATTACCATGCTGGCTCACACAGCGACCGCTATTAAGAGCCAGGCAAGAGTTTCAGTCAACATCAAAGATAAACGAGCAGCCCCTAGCTGAGATTATTTCTATAGCGCACTTATGCACACTATAAATATATATACACTCTATATACACGTTTATATATATATATATACAGTTACCCGCTGACAATACTTGGCCAGTAATTGAGTTTTAGGACAACAAAACAGCGCGAGCGCTGCCTGTGGAAATTAACAACGGATTGTTGTCGGTCGCGTGCTGGGCTGAAAGTTGCAATCGCTTGACCAAATTAATAAAAACTAATTAAAACATTATTATAATACGCTCGTTAGTGCTGTGGATACTATACTGCATACTATATAGAGTATCCTTATCCCTGACATAATGCCAGTTGACCACAGGGAATTGGTGTCAATTTGTTTTGACTTCTTATTCAGTGCACTTTGCCTCAACTGGGGAGAGAGCCAAACTTTGGCATATTTGATCTTTGATGGGGGTCGAAACTCGCTACAGTCTAATATTATTAATTTTGTTTTTATTAATTTATTAATAATATTTATTATATTATTATTAATCCAAATTAATAAATTTGTAATTATTAATTTTATATAATTAGACTATTAATATTAAAATATAACTAATAATTGTACATAAGTGTATTATTAATAATAATAATTAAATAATAATTGTATAAAATTTAATTAATTAATTTTATATAATTTAGTTTTGTGACCCTGTATAAAATATGGAATAAAAATGCTGAAATCAATTTTTTTTTTGTGTTTTGTTTTTTCACTTTACCTAAATATATATTTTTTTGTTTGATAATATTATATCATTAAAATTCAGACTTTAATGTTTTTACAATGATAAATTAAATTTGTTTATTAATAAATAGAAAATCATTTTGTTTAAAAAAAAATCATATATCGTTTTATTTTTATTTTTTAAATAATTATATTATATATATATATATTGGTTAAATTGAGTTAAATTATATTGATTCTGAATTTTTGATCATTTTCACACCTGGTGAGCTTAAAAAGAAATTAAAATCAGTTTACAAGTTGAATTTGTGAATTATAAAATAGGTTATACTTCGAGTGGGCTAGTCAAAATGTATTATAGAGCTCAGATATGCAATTTAAGACATATAATGATCAATAGAGATGATGTTTGTATAAAATGCTTGCAGCAAGAGAGACGGGACGAACAGAGCTAGATGAGCTTGAGATGTTGAGCCTGTTCCTCCGGCAGAAGTCTGTTACACACCATTTAATAATGCCTGGTGATTATAGTATATATGTATCATTATAGTATATATTCTTATGACTTAATCTCTTGATGCTGGCACAAACTGAAACATAAACTTAAGTGATATAGAGTAATCCAATAAAAATCATTATAAAGAAATTCTTATATAAAAATAAATTTTAATCTTAATAATAATTCAAGCATAAGCAAAAGGCAAAGGAAATTCGACAGTAAAATCTTTGAGCAGTTTCACGTTCTCCACAAATTAATTGCACTTATTTGAATGAACAGCATAGTATTCCTATACTCTCTTCCCACTTCCAGTATCAAAATTCAATTCCACATCAAGTCAGTTTGACTAGCAGCCTCTATTTTCGCACTTCAACTGTTGATTGAAGCTTTTAATTAGGTTTCTTACATATAAAAAAAAAAATAAAATATAAGATAAATGAATGGGAAAACTTAAATAAATTCGCTTTGCGTCACAACTGATTCTTGCGCTTGCGACCGGGCCGCACGGCGTAGACGCTCTGGGGCAGCGGACCGTTGGGCAGCAGCTTGCCGGAGCGCGTGGCGGCGAGCAGACGGCGCTCGTGGACCTTGCGATGCTTGGTCAGGTGATCGGAGCGGGCAAAGCATTTGGCGCAAAAGTCACACTTGTAGGGCTTCACGCCCGAGTGGGAGCGGCGATGGCGGGCGAGCTCGTCGGAGCGGGAGAAGCGCCAGCTGCAGTCGGGCCAGTTGCAGGCGTACGGTTTCTCGCCCAGATGCCGTCGCAAATGGGCCTTGAGGTGGGCGGGCTTGGCGTACAGCTTCTCGCAGCTGCCAAAGGTGCACAGGTAGCCCTTCTCTCCAGCAGCATTGTGGCTGAGCTGCAGCGGCATTTCTGCCGCCGTAGATGCTGCCGTCGCAGCAGCGGCTGAGCTGGGCGCTGCGAGGCGTAGATTGTTATTGCTCTCCTGAAGGAAGTCGTCACACATGTCCGTGCAGAGCGGCGTGCGCTCTGGTAGTATGTCAATCAGCTCAGGTATTTCCACAAAGTGATCCAGCAACCGCTGCTCCCAGTCGCTCAGCTCCGGCGGCGTTGCTGTTGACCCGAAGGAGGCAAAGGCCGACAATTCATGTGGCTCCAAGTCGAAGAGCAGCTCCTGATCCTCGCTGCTGTTGCTTCTGCTGCAGCAGTTGTTGCTGCTGTTGTTGTTGTTGTTGTTGTCCAGGCTAATGACGCCATAGTAATCCATGCCTCCCGGCTCGTAGCCATTGCCGAAATTGACGTCCGCATAGCAACAGTCCAGCTGCTGCTGCTGCTGGAAGAGCTGTTGGTCGAAGCAGTCGGCTTCCAGCATGGCCGGCTCATCCAGCTCGCTGTAGAGCTGCTGAAAGGCGCCCGTCGCAAAGAACTCCATGGGAACAAATGAGACGAACGCTGGGCCTGTCCAAATATTTATGTGTGAACTCTGGACACGCTCGAGTGCGAAGCTCGGACTGATACACGATATGCGTAGCCACATAGATAGGCCATGGACTCCAGCGAGCCAGATCCCTGTGGGAATAATTAGTCAGGCGCACAAGCAAATGGATCGCAGTGGGCAATCTTCGTTTATCTAACCCGTTCGCTGGCGTCATTAACGGCAGCAACAACATCAACAACTTCGGCCAGCCATATGTTGCCGCCGCTGAGTCGAGCCACACATGTGCCACACACACACACACACACACACACACACACACACACAGGGAGAGACTGAGCTGCTCGCGCAGCTGTGGCTGCATGTGTGCAACAGCGTGCCAAGCGGTGTCAGGCGGGTCGACGTCGTCATTGTTTACGGCACCTGCTTACGCTCCGGATCCGGCGACATTCGTGCGCCATTCCCGGCCGTACTTATCACTGCTCTGTCCCGCTCAACTCCCCAACGTCGATTGTTGTGAATTTTAATCGCTCTTTTCGGTTTTTCTATTGTGCTGCTCACAGCTCTAGCGGCAACAACAATTAGTTAATGATCAACAAACAAATTTTTTTCAACTAATTTACGCTCCCATGGGAGGCTAGAGGCGATCGCACAGAGAGTAATGTGTATATGTTCTGAGAATGTGTCGGCGGCGGGAGAGAGCGAGGTGAGGGAGAAAAAGAGATGCAAAATAAATGACACTGATAGCGATAGAGCGGGCGAAAGACAGTAGAATAGTAAATAATTTATAAATTAAAATGTAAAGAAAATATAGAAAATATTAGAAATTAAATTAAATATGTCTGATAAATAATATGGTATATATTATATATTATATATTATATATTATATATTATATATTATATATTATATATTATATATTATATATTATATATTATATATTATATATTATATATTATATATTATATATTATATATTATATATTATATATTATATATTATATATTATATATTATATATTATATATTATATATTATATATTATATATTATATATTATATATTGTAATCTAATAATATAATAATATTTATAAAAATATATTTATTTATTTTTATTTATCTACTCTATGCTCTCCAGTTATGATAAACATTCCCTCCTGCAATCCTCACTTATATATGATGGGATATTCTTTCATCCTCCTTCCACACTCCGTCTGTCCTCCAGCTCAAAAAATATAATTTAATTTGAATAAATTCCTGCGGCGCATTTGAATTGAAGTTCATAATTGCTGTAGAGTTTTACTCTACTACACTTTATGCATGTGAGCTCAATGGCATTAGTTCATTAGTTTGGCTGCCTGGCAGCAGATACATCTAGAGCTGCTTGTTGGCAATGGGCTTAAATGGGCGCATAAAAGGCGCACAGTCAGGCGGCGTATAGCGATTAGCTCGGCTCGACGCCCAAAATGCCAGCCACGCCCACCAATTGATGCTGCCGCCGCCGCTGCCACTGACATCCATCCCAGCTCCAGCTCCAGCTCCAAATTAACATAAATTTTGTGCGGCAAACGCTGAAATTTACTTTTGCATGTTGTGTAATAATCAGGCGGCTGTAAATCCTTGCAATAACCACAATCAGTTCACTGTGCCCCGTGCGTCCCCCGTTGGCCCAGCCCACAGCTGAATGTAACCTGCCACGCCTGCAGCCCTTGGCAGAGTCACACTTGGGGCCTACGTGTAGTCATTTGGTGGGCGTCGCGCTTAGCGCTAATTGAAATTGTAAAAATCAAAGGAGGCAACAGCATTAAAGAGGACTTAAAGGATAACAAAGGCTGACAGCCACTTGGCTGGGGCAGTTTGTAATTACGAGCGTGTACTTTGATATTAATTATATTTAATTTGTCTCTGCTTCCCTCTCGAACTCGCTGCTCCCCATTGCAAAGAAAAAATTGAGACAAAGCGAGTGGAATACTAAACACAAATACTGAGACAAATAGTAATGCAGATGAAGGCATAGATATAGAGCTATACAAAAAGGGCAAGTAACATGGATGAAACTGTCTCGGTTTACAGTTTCGTTTGATTGCCCTACTCAACCTTACTGTATTCTATTATGGAACCATTTTATTTTTCTTCTCTGCTTTATTCTCCTCTTCTCTACTCTTGGCTACATTTTACTATACTCTTCTCTAGAGAAGGTTCTACTTAGCTGTATTCTGTTTTATTCTACACTACTTCCCAGTACTCCCCACTACTCATCACTACTCTACACTACTCTACACTACTCTACATTACTCTCCACTAATCTCCACTACTCTTCACTACTCTACACTACTCTACATTACTCTCCACTCCTTAACTCTACTCTACATTACTCTCTACTACTCTACATTACTCTCCACTACTCTGCACTTCCACTCTACACTTCTCTCCACTACTCTCGACTACTCTCAACTCCTTTACACTACTCTACACTTCTCTACATTACTCTCCACTACTCAACATTACTCTCCACTACTCTGCACTACTCTGCACTTCTACTCTACACTTTTCTCCACTGCTCTCCACTACTCTCCACTACTCTCCACTACTCTCCACTACTCTCCACTACTCTCCACTACTCTCCACTACTCTCCACTACTCTCCACTACTCTCCACTACTCTCCACTACTCTCCACTTCTCTCCACTACTCTCAACTCCTTTACACTACTCTACACTTCTCTCCACTACTCTCCACTACTCTCGCCTACTCTTCACTACTCTACTCTAGATATTCCAGTTATCGCTTCTCCAGTTATACTACTCCACTCTACTTACTCTACTCTGCTCTGCTCTAAAGTAGATTCTACTCTACTCCACTCTTCAACTCTACTTTATGTAACTGATACACATATATTATATGTATACGAATGGAAGAGTCAACAACAATGTGCTACAGATACATATACATATGCTTTATATCAAATATTTTGATGGCATGAGCAGCAAATGCAAATAGAAATATTTTGTAAGGCGAAAAACGCCATCTGTATGTGTGGGTTGGATTCATGTTTATATGCAGCTAAAGATACCGTTATTTAGTAAGTGCTTGGCTCGAGTGTCATCTTGCAATGCGATTGAGACAACGCTCGACATGACAACATTGGAAACGGCAACAGAGCATCAATCTAAATTATTTGGCGCCCAGCATCAGCCACAACAACAGCAACAAAGCGCTGTGGCTGAAACTTTGGCATTTGGTGGTTTATTTGAGAGTTGAGATAACATAAATTAGTATGCCGCTCAACTACTCGAGCTCGAGCTCGAGCCGTCGAGCTCGACTGCTTGGCTCTATGAAAATTCCTCGAATGTTTCGTGTAGCTGCATCTGTATCTTTGGATGTTTTGCTGCAACCGCATGTACGGATCTGCATGCAGACGGATACATGCACAGCTATAGCTGCATGCGAATGCGATTGTGTTCACCGCAAGTGTCATAACGGGAATTATGCATAAAATTTAACTGTAAATTGCAGACGGCAAAATGTTGTCGAGCATGCAGCAGCCAAAGACGACCACAAATTTAAATGCATGTCAGACTATTTTCTGGCAGGCACCTTATCCCAAAGACCAAAGGATTTGCCCAAGTCCCAGCAACAAATGAGCTCCGAGCATTTGACAGGTGCGGCTCACAGATGCCATCAGAGCTGGACGCACACACACACACACACACACACACACATTTAAGTTGAGACGGAAAATGAATCAAAAATAAAACAGAATGGAAATCTTAAAGTCCGGACAACTTACACAGATGCAAACAGAGACAGAAACAGGAGCAAAAGCAAAAACAAAGCGGAAAACTAACTAACAAGCAGCTGAAGAGAAAACAAATCGGTATTTATTTATTATTTCGAATATCACTTTAGCACGTTTGGAACGCATTCGGATCGGTTGCCTAGCACTTGTCAATAGCAGCTGAGCTGCTTGTTTTCATTGGATTAGGCAAGTTTTCTTTAGCATTCAGGCTTCAAGATATTGCTGGCCAGCAACGGACGACCGCATGGCATGGCATGGCATTGCTCGGAGATTTAACCAAAAACGGATGCAAAAGCAGCTTAAGTTGCGTCTAAATTAAAAGGACATGCAGTGAGTCAGTGAGTGAGTCAGTGAGTGAGTGAGTGAGTGAGTCAGTGATTACGATAACTTGGCCAGCACAAAATATATATATAAATATATATACATACTTATATATGAGTATGTCGTAGCCAGCCAGCCAGCTCAATAGAACAGATTTAATAACAATAGAACAGTTGCTTGACAATTTGTAAGCCAATTCTGCACTTATATTGTTCGCTTTTAGTATTATATGACAATGGACGAAATCCATGCGCTTTGTATAACAGTTTTTACACAATTATGTATGCTGTATGACTTATTTATTCATAAGTTAACTTAGCTCAATAATGCTTGTGCAGCTGGCTTAAGGAGATTCGTACAACAATACTAATATAACAGTTTTGTATAACAGTTTTATTTTAAAATATTATACATCAATTTCATACAACAGTTTGGTCTGATTTTCATAGAATAGCTTTACCAGTATAACAGTATAGCATATTATTATATTATTACAGTAATATATTTACAGTATAACACAATTAGTATAACAGCTTTAATGAATGATTGTATACATCAATTTCGTATAACAGTTTGGTGTACGAACTTTACCATTTGAGTAAATGATTCTGTATAACAGTTTGGCCAACATAACAGTATAATGGCCCAACTACTTACTCCAATTCATAATTAGTCTCATCCACATCCACTTGGCAGGCGGCACACTCCAATTAATTAATCAATTTAGCTTATTTGCTGGCAAACTTAAGGAATGCCCATCCTTAGACAGCTGAGTCCGATTCGAGTCGAGTCGAGCCAAGTCCCCAAGTAGCCCCGAGTATGTTTGGCTGCGGCAACAGGTCAAAAGTTTTTAGCCAACTATCAAGTCTGGGCCAGGACACAGGGCACTTAGTTAGCTAGTTAGCACTGCTGTTGTTTTTTCTTTTCTTTGTTGCCATTTTGTTGGTCCTCTGCTGTGCAAAGTTTTAATAAACTCGCAAGCGACAATATTTTGCGGTCGCCCCGAACTGCAGATAATAATTTGATTTTATGTGGCGCGTACGCGACTCGAGAGCAATTTGTTATATTTACAAAAGAAAGCCAACTTCAACTTCAGCTTGAACTTAAAGTTTGCGCAAAAGTTGCGTCGGCCTGGACAGCAGATAAAGCGAGTGTGCGAGCATCCACATATATTATGTTGAGCTGGAGCCTGAGACTGAGATTAGGTGAGATGCAAACATAATCCAAAGACAAGTGAGTTAACTGCCTTGACCCAATTTAATTAAACATATGTATTCGTGTTTGTCTATGTCATGTTTGGCCCGCTTGCTATTTGTGTTATGTTCGCACCCGCAAGCTTAGTGAGATGGGAGCAGCGAACGAAAGCGAACGGCCGCGGCCCAAAGTTTCAGTGTGGCCAACTTCTTGGCCTGGCCACGGAGTGATTGGGTGTGGGGGGGGCGCGGCGAGGGGCGCATGTCAAAGCTAATGACAATAACAGCTACAGGCCGAAGAAGAAGAAGTGTTGCCATTGCTGATGTGAGCCTTCTGATTGCGTCTGCTCTACATGTGTGCTAGTGTGTGTGTGTGTGTGTGTGTTAGCCGGGTTAACACAAACACACTCGAGCCACGTACACAGAACATTATTGTAGCCAAAGACACCAGCGACAGCGGCCAACAATTAGTGTTGACAGACATTGCACTCGGGCAAAGCCCCAAAGGAATTTGAGCGCTCCTCGTATACACACCAAATGTTTGTATTGGTGTGGGTGTGGGTGGGTGTGAATGGCGTTTGCTATATGGTTGTAATTTGAATTTTGCTATATGAGCCAGTTTGTGGCAGCTCCGTCGGAACCCAGTTAATTGCAATAAAATTTAAATATTGCCATGGCTGCTATGGCTGCTCAAAAAAATGTGTTTGTATCCTGTTTGGCAGGACACCAGGCAGCTGATCAAATAGTCTTTTGATGAGCAATTGATGCGACAAATATAGGACATTTAGTTGGCTTTAAATTGGGTTTATAGATATATATAAATCTAATATTTAAATTGTTAGAGATAATAAAAAAAAATAAATTTGACATGCACTTTGACAGTCAGTTAAAGGCAGCAACATAAAGCCTTGTTAAGTTTGATTTCTACATAAATAGATCATGACAGGCAGACGTCAAAGTGTTAATTTATAATATAGTCTATGCTCTGCTATGCCAAAATATATATAATGTATATATATAGTATTAACTGACTGACTATCGCCTTTACTTAACCTCGAAATCTGATTGACTCTAACTGAACACACCAGAGGAACTCTCATTCCGAGCTCAGTTTATTGTAATTGCTAAATGAAAAAAAAAAAACAAATTTAATATGCAGTTTGGCAGCCAGTTTGACAATCACTTTTTACACTGAGCTTCAATTAGACTGCATTAATCATATCCAACTAAGCAGGCGCTTAAACTGCTGCCAGTAGGCGTTGCCGACAGCATTTAGCATGTAGCTAGCTGGCAGCTGTCAACGATTTGATCTGCCTGTCTAACTGAGTGAGCTAGCTGTCAATGAGGAGGCGGCGAGCGGGCGAAACTGCATTCCGGCAAGAAATGCCAGCAACCGGAGCTAAGCTCAGTTGGATAACAGCAGCAGCAAACAAGGCTGCCACAATAGCTACAGTTGACCAACTCTTGTTGTTGTTGGTTTAGAGTGTGGTTGTGGGTGTGTGTGTGTTTGCAGCTGCTCAGGAGTTGAGCTTGCGTATTGAATGTAGGTAGAACGCAGACAGACTTTGGCTGGCTAATGAGGCAGCGGGACAACAATAAGCGCAGCCCCAAAAGCAACTGCAGCAGCAACAACAGCAACAGCAACAACAAACAGTTATGTCTAGCCAAAGGACATTTGGCAGCCAGGCTTTCAGCATGGTCATAAACGTAAACGTTTTGGCTAATTTGTGTGCGTGTGTGTGGAAAGCGCATTAATGAAGTGACAATGACGACGTGTGCGTGCGTGTGTGTGTGTGTGTGTGTATGCAAAGAAGTGTTGCATACTTTTGGGCAGCGTCAATTTGCAATTGAAAAAAATGACAATGGCAGCACGCAGCTAGCCATAGCTCATAGCTCATATCTATCACACTGAGAGAGAGAGAGAGAGAGAGAGAGAGAGAGAGAGAGAGTGGGTAGGCGTGTGGGTGCCCATGTGGCATGCCTTTAAAACAAAGTGGCACAAAAATGACATTACACAAAAAAGGATTTATTTAGTTTATTTGCTGTATATCAGCAGCCATAACTGTCAAGTCTTTGTTGTTCTTTGTCTTTCGCTCTGTGAGGTTGAGCTACTGTTACGGCTGCTACTCCCGCTGCTACTCCCGCAGCTGCTGCTGGTATTGCCCGAACTAGAGCTTTGCTGCATGATGGCCATCATCATCAATCATTTTGATTTGCGCTAAAAACTATGCTATGCTCAGCTCAGCTCTGCTATGCGGCGTTGCATTGCAAAATACAACAACAAATGCAAACGAACACTAACACGCACACACACAGACTCACACTCATATGGCAACAATAAAGTTCAGCTGCAGCAACAGCAACAACAAGGAACATGCGAAATGACAACAACAATTCATGTCGACAAGTTGCGTTTGCATTTTTCGTTGCTTTATTTATTTTTTTTTTTTCATTTTTTTTTTTTTGGCATACTCTTTGCCTAGGGTTGCTCAATTCGCCTAGGATATTTGGAACGTCTTGAGGCATGTTCTTGGAAACAAAACGTAAAATAAACTATTCACTATAAACTAGGCAAATCAGATGATCATATCTAATCATATATCCATATGAATTCATATATGATGTCATATATCATATGGCCTATCATTTCATATATTTAATCGTACATTATATAATATTTAATCTCACATATCAAATCTTGTATCATGTCAGATATTCATGAGTCATACCATATATCGACTTATATACTGTATCATACATCATAGCATATCATATGACAAATTATTTCATATATATTATAACATATATTATATCATATACCATATCATATATATTCTTTCTATTATACACAGAATATATATTCTTTCTATATATTACATTATATTTGATCGATTATTATATCACATCATATACATATATCAATGAATAAATATGATATGGAATCTCATCTATTGTAACTTTTACTTACGTCTTCAATCCCATTTCAATCGCAACAATTTTATGCCTTTTTCAAGGTATCTACTAGTCTGGCATACTTCACTAAAAACTGAATTTTGTGTTTTTCGTTATGTATTTGATCCATTTAGTAAGTATTTTCTGGTCTTTTGTTTTGTTTGCGACCAGCAAATGCATTCGAATGCAAACACACACATAATGTCCGGCCCACAGTGGGCGCTGTAAGTATGCATACACTATGCATGCATTAGTTTTAGCTGCTCGAGCAGTTAATAGATAAGACTGCCAGCCAGCAGGGTGGACTGAAATGGGTCGCCCAGTCGACTAGGGATAAAAAATTTTAACGGCTCGCTCGTAAAGCTGCTTGTCAAATATTTTTACAGCATTTTAAACACCGAACCAAAGGCAATGCAGGCGACAATACATGCTGATATATATCTGGAGTAAATATATACATATATACATGTGTGTATCTATGTGGGCACATAATGAAATTTTAATTAAGCCCAAGCAGCAGCAGAAGGCGCTTGAGTTGCGCGTCTTTTAATTCAATTTATAATTACTTACATGCAGCAGCAGCAGCAGCAGCAGCAGCAACATCGGCAACAGCTCGAGCTGCTGCCGTAAATAAGTAATATTGCCACTGCCAATGCCTCACAAACCATTTCACTAGTGTTGGCGGTCGGTGGTGCGGTGGCTGCGGTCCTGCACCACTCCCCCACCTACCCTGACGTATCAATTAGGTTAAGAAACATTTGCGCAATTGCTGCCCAGCCAAGTGTGCCGCATGAGCAAATGAAGGCAGACGACAACAAAGCGGCATATATGAATGAGCTCATAAATAGGGCAGCGAATATTAAATCTAGACTTATATATGCTATACTTACTATATACTATAAAAAAAAAAAAACAAAAACAAACTTTAGCATATAGCACAAGATTCAAAATAAGTGAGTGCCTCAAACTGAATTTCGATATTCCATTTTTCAAGCTCAAAGAGGAACGCTAGGGGAAACACCTTTAAGAGGGAATAAAGTAAAGGGCAATATCACACCCGAATGGAAATGACCAAAGGCAGACACTTATCAAGTGATTCTGGACTCTAGAGCTAACTTAACCATAACTTTAAATACAATCAAATTCGTTAACTGAAAAAAATAAATGAAAAATAATTCAATATTCCATATATATCATATTCATATATCAAAATCATGTCATACATATACAAAAAACTCAATATATATATAAATATAAATATATATCAAAATCCATATCTCTATATATATATATATATATATATATATATATATATATATATATATATATATATATATATATATATATATCAAAATCATATCGTATATCACAACCCACAAAATCCACTCAAATATCATTCCAAAATCTTTTCAAAAACAACTCTAAAAATTTGCATAAATTTTCGTAATTCCCCCAGACAGCTTGAAGCTAGCCAACAAATGCCTCAAGTGGGTCATTTTTAGCGCACATTACTTAGCTGCTAATTCCTAATATTTTCACATCTTATTGCTTCGCTCTCTCTCCCTCTCTCTGTCTCTGTCTCTCTCTCTCTCTCTAGCGCAAAGTTGGCGTGTGGCAGCTTGCCAACCTTCATAAATCAAGAGGCTGACAGAAAACCTTGAAATGTTCAATATGAATTCAGCCAAGCTACAATCTATATATCTATCGCTCTCCCTCTCTCTCTCTCTCTCTCTCTCACTTTGTCATCGCTTTCCAGTGCTCTCTTTGTGTCCCGAATTGCACTAATCTCATGGGAAGAGCGCGCTGCAGTTCGCCTCCGTTCGCCTCCGGTTTTCGCTTTCGCTCGAAACTTTCTAATAATTTCTATTTGAAAGGCGGTCCAAAAGTTGTGCGTTGTGTGCAAAACTGTCATATTTCATAAGTCTCTCTCGGACGGGTGGGGGATCGACTGGTATGGAACATCGGGCCCGCTGGGCTGTCTGTGTATAATTACATGGTTCAACTGTCACGGCGGAAAACAAATAAATGAGTTTCGCTCGCAAAACTTTTGACAGTTACAGCGGCAGCTTGGCTTATGACTCCACAATATCGAAATCCGCATGCCACATGCCACATGCCACATGCCACATGCTGCATGCACTTTGTGGCCATCGATCGACGTGGCAGCAGCAGTAACAGTAACAGTAACGGTAACAGCTCATGCATCAAAATTCGATACGCATTCATTTTGATGCCCTTTGCGAAGTAAAGTTTTATGATGCAGAAATGCTGAAAACTTTGTTGCTGCCACACACACGCACACACACACACAGCATAGATAGAGAAGAAGGCTACGCTTGAAAATTAAAGCTAAACAATACCACGCCCACCCCCACACACAGTGGCAACAAGTTTCGGCAGCAGGCGAGTCGAAATCGATGCGAAATACCTGAGCGGCCGGTGCGAGTATTTGAAATTAATTCAGATTGCAATTCTTTGAATTATACGCATCACCAAACTATGATTTCTCATGAAATATTAATGCCGGCATGCGACATTTGATATTTTCCGCAGTCTGTTTTTATTTTCAGCTCTCTGTGTCTCTCTCTCTCTATCTCTCTCTCTCTCTGTCTCTGTCTCAGCCAGGGCCAACTTCGTTATCATTGTCAACATGCCATTGAGTCGAGTCGGTCGAGTCCGGCGAGTCAGTCTATGCCGTCGCCTCGTCGTTCCCCTTTAGTCTCTGGCATAATCAGAGCAATTCCAAAGTTGTGTCTGTCAAAAAGGCACAAAATGTGGCCATCCACGGTCGTCATGCTCCACGCTGTCTGCGCCTCACACACACACGCACACACACACACTTACTTTTTTCCTGCCGTATTCCGCATTCTCTTTCGGTTTTTTTTTTTGGCACTTCCTTTTTGACACCGGCGTTCCGCTACGTTTCACGGCGCTGGCACCTGCCCCGCCACGTCTAATGCGGGCCGTCCATCGACTTCGGTGTCTATCAATGCCAGCGATTGTCCTGCTGCTGCTCCGGCAGCTCCGTCTGCTCCTGCTGCCAGCCGGAAAATGTGAATTTATCACACGAGCACGTACGCATATTTCTCGGCGTTGGCCTTTTTGCCGACGCCCCTTTATTATTTTCGTTTTGGCTCTTTTTTCCAGTTTTTCCGTTTTTCGCATTTCGCTTTTCGGGATTGGAAAAGTGGCACGACTGCTAGCCTCATCGCAAACGTCGTTATGCCCAAGTGCCACACTCAGATTAGTTAATGTTCCACTTTGAATGTGTGTCGGGGTCGCCACTGGCCACTGGCCACTGGCGGGGCCACTGCTTATCTCTGGTGCTGCACGTGCCCGGTGGGCGCTCGATAGCGCTGCCACCTGAGCACGAGTTCCTGTGCCGCTCTATGCCCTGCTCGATGTCGCATGCAGCAGCAGCGCGCACTCGAATCATGAATTTGAATGTCTTAATTGCATCCTGTTTGTGGCAAATTCACTTCAGCAACAATTAAAAGCCAATTTTGTAGCGCGTCGACAGCTGGCAGCGCGCTGGGGTTTCTAATCAGCGCGACGGGCGATGCAGGGACAGACAGAGATAGTGAGAATAAGAGAGCGAGGGGAAGTGTCTCTGAGTAGGGATAACAAGCAGTGGGAGGTCCTTCAAGAGCTCCCTCGGGACTGCCAATGGCTCTGCCTTCGCATTTCTTCTTTATTTCCGCTCGGCGACAAAAATTCCCAGACATTTGCTTAATGTGAAGCGCAGCAGTTCTGGCTGTCCACGCCGCACTTCAATTACTCTGCAATGACAGCTAATGGAAGTTGATGGGATATGGGCCATGTTAATGCCCAGATTGGCATTGGGATGTGCGATGAAGCCGCTTGACTGTAGCTCTGGTCGCTTTGACCTCAACTGATTGAGCACATACGAGTAATCATTCGCTTTACTATTGCTGTAATTTTTTTTTATTTTTTTTTTATTTTAATAAGCAACTTTGGTTTTGCTTGTGGAATCTAATTTATTTAATTCATTAGAATTTATGCCTTTAATGCGAGTAAATTATATTGGCCAGAGCGTATGAGTTTTTCCATCACTCTTCCCTTCGGCTTCGGTTGATCAGTTCACGCACTCTGTGCGTATATTTTCGGTAAGAGATATTCAGCGAGCCTTAAATATTTAAATAATAGTCCGCTGAGGGGTAAACCTAGACTTAAACTGATTACAAGGCTTTTGCCATTATATTCTGCATTTGTTTACTTTAAATATAAGCAAAAAAAAATATATATATACATATATATATATATATATATATATATATATATATATATATATATATATATATCTAGTATATCTCTAGTTTAAATATACAGTATATAGTATAATATATATACACAAATATATATATCTTAAATCCATCAGCCAGTCATTCCCTTTATAGCAAGCAGCTCTCTCTCTCTCCAAGTAAAAGCCAAATAAAACTTTTACACAGAAATTTATATATATAGATTTATTTATATATCTGTATATTGTACAACGAATTTTGATGCTCAAATATGTGACCGTTTGACTGCTCGATGGCTTGGCCATCCGGGCCCAGTAGCAGCTCTCGGCGCTCCTCGCCTGCCAGTCCACAAAGCTCACGTCGTAGCCGTTGGGACGTCGAGCTAAGGGCATCATAATGTAACGATAATTGAAATTCCGCCCACAATTTCGCTTGGCTGATAACGCGCCACAAGCAGCAGCCAGCGACCCAGACAGGATGCGCTGCACCAAGCACCAGCTGCAGCTGTGCTCGCTAATTAAATTGTGTCGCCTGCCAAGATGCAGTTGCCTGATTGTGCACGCCTCGCATGCATCGCATGGTGATCAGCAGCGGATCGCAGTCGCCAGCAAAGTCGTCCGCATTGGGCGCACTCTGGCGATAGAAGTGGGGCGGCATAATATTCACTTGGCCATAGTTGACAATGGCCTCTAAGCCCATGGCCAAACTCCTCGACCCACTTTGCACTGGCTGTTCGCTCTCTGCCGGCTCACTCTGTTTGTCCACTGCCGGCACCCAAATGTGGCGACGCGTCTGCAGGATGTCCGGCCAATACATGCGATTGGCTCGACAGATGCTGCCCGTTGTCGTGCCGTACTTGAGGGCAAGGCGAGCCATAGTATCATCGCTGCGCACCTTATAAAGCATCCAGTCGGTGGCCAACTGCTGGCCACACAAATTGGGCCTCTGCTCAGTGGACATTCTCGTAAGCGACCAACAACAAGAGTTTCACAATACAAAACATCTCACATCATATGTAAACAAATAAATGTTAAGCCAATGTTATAGAAATGTTAAGTAAATGTTATGCTCAGGCAAGATATTATTTGTCAGCGCTGCGCAGCGCCAACTAGATTCATTCCAGGAATTCAACACATCATTAAAATCACATACTCCAGTGCACGATTCGAATTCCCTTTGCGTGCTTCGATTGGCGTCGCATGCAAATTGCTTCACACCCAACTTGAAACGCATAATCAAGTTGTGGGCGGCCAACACAATCAGCGTATGTGGCCAAAACTAACAATAAGTTTTATATTTTTGCTAATTGTGTGTGCTGAGGATTGTTATGAGCAAAGAAATGGGAGTCTTACTTCAAATAGTAATATTGATATTGATATCAATAAAAATATAAATAGTTTACTATCAAAATTCATATATAAAACATTATTAATTTTATATTATGATTTTATGTTATTTATTTTATTTTATTATTATTTATTTGAAATTCATTTTATATTATTTCAGTATAAACGTTCATACCAAACATTTTTTTAATCCTTACAAAAATATTTCTGGATCAATTTTCAATTCATATCTCAAATATATTTTATCTCTTATTCTTTACTCTTTAAATTAAATTAAAAATGTTTAAATATTTTTACGTATTACATATTATTATTATTAGATATTAGATAGATATTTTTCGCACAAATACTTATACCGTTTAAATATCTCAATTCATATCTCAAATATTTTTTATTATTTATTCCTTACACAAATTTTTGTAGATCCATTTCAGTATTAATTTTTATATCTCAAATATTTTTCAGACCATTTTCGACATTTTTCTTATTTCTATTTATGTTCAATCAATTGAATGCGCACGTCTGCGACTTCTTCTCATGTCTATAAAAATTCAGCAAAATAGCGAAAACCCCTTGAACTGGCTTGACTCAAGCGTAATCTAGTGTGAAGCCATTCAATGGGCCAACGAGTCAACTGCATGCGATAGATATATAGATATAGTCACAGTCAGAGCATACAGTTTGAGCATGCTATATAAAGTCACACAAATCAGTTTATGGCTATTATCTAAAACTCATACTACGAATAATGCAGAAATGTCAACACATACAAAAGCCATGCTGGGCAGTTCACTTGCAACCTTATCACTGCCCTAAGCCATCAATCAGCATTTTCTGGCACTTGACGTTTGTCGCAGAGTCAGACTGCAGTTTTCATCTTTTTCATTTGATATTGAGTAATTTACAATCTTTCTCTATAAATATTCCCAGTGATTTCCCCTACCTGTGTACTCACAGTGATGATTACCCGCCCCAAAATACATTTCTCTGTGACTTCAATTGTAATAGGAAAGCTTCAGAGCTGGACCGAAATTTCTTGTTTTTTTTACACTTAGATTTTTTACTTTGATGCCCGCTCAGGCAGTGCAAGAAGAATATTGGTTTTTATATACCAATATAATACTAAAGTTCCTAAGTCAATTTAAAGTTTGTTTACTTAAATCGAGCATTGGGCAGTCAACGTCGCCCATTACTATGCGCGCACAGTTCTCTTTAAGCCTGGCTATATTAACTTAGAAATGAAGTTGAGCCATTAATGACGACTTATATGCATACTCGCCGGCGCGGAGATAAGCAAATGTTGCGCACGTTTACAAATTAAGTTTCCACGTGCTCTCATATATATATATTTATGTGTATATAGGGCGACTCGAATGTGATGTCTTTATCGTTTAGCATCCACAAGGCGGGCCCAAACTCGACTCAAACCTAATTTAGGCAAAACCGCAGCGAGTAACCCAAACTGGCAGCGCTTCAACAAGTTTAAGCCGCTTAAGTAATAATTTGCGTGCACATCAAACAACGACCAACTCGCGAACAACCCTTTGGCACCACACCCCCACCCCACACCTCACTCACACTCCCAAGCACCTACAACAGTCACACATATAACCCAAATGCGGCCTCGCGACACAGAAGCAATGGCTGACAGTCGTTAGATACTTGCGACTGGCTACAGCTCAAATATTCCCACGCATACTTAAATATATATATATATACATATATGATAACTGCATCTGTAATAATCGAAGCATTTTAAGCAGCTTTAGGCGGAGGTAAGCGCTGGCGCTGCAGTCGACGCTCGCCATTGGCCCTGTCTGCACGCTTGGCTGCCTGTCGAGAGCTAGGCGTCTAGATGGGGTGCGGCACATGTAATTGGGTTTTCACTTGATGCAACGTGCGCCAAAATGTCAAACTATCCCAGAACTCTGGTCAGCCATTTTCTGCAATTGCAACGCATGTGAATGTGGCAAGCCGAAGGCTCTTTTGCATATTTTGATTGTGATAATGTGCGGGCCATATATCGATTGGCGAGCATCTGTAAGCTTTAAAAACTGACCAATACTTGTCGATAATCAAATAAGATGAATAAATAATCGGGAACATGGCTGAGAAGTCAAATATTAATTGTAAGTTCAGCTATCGACTGTTATCGATATTTATCGATAGACATAATTATGACTTTAGTTATCGGCCCCTATTGATGCTTATCGATTTACCTAGTATATTTATGTGGTCAGACAACGTTTAATTACAAATTTAAGTATGAGCTAAAAGTTAATAAATTCCGAGTTATCAAAATGATCGATATTTATCGAGTCAAATAACATACTTAAATTGCTATAAAAACAGTTCATTGAGAATGTCAACTAAAACATTTGAATTTAAGCAGTTGTCAGAATGCACTGCTGCAGTCATCGAAATCTATCGATATTTATCGAATCAAATCAAGGTATAAATAATGTACTGAGCATAAATATTTTGTTGTTCTACTTCTGCCGAGGCAGGTCTGAAAATAGCAAACGTTTAAATTTGTATACATAGAATCGATACGAATATGAAAGGTAATCGAATGAATTTCACAATTCCGGTTGCATTTTAATAGATTTATTTATCTATCTGTCAGATTGGAAGGCTTAGGTAAATGTTGGCCCGTTCAAGTTTCGGGCTTCGGGGCGCAGATAATCTCTGCCACACGCGACGCTTATTTATGCATTTTGTGCATTTATGTGTTATTTTAAATGCTATTTTGAATTTTTTGTTGTTCTTTTTTAATGTTTTTGCATTCGCGATTTATGCACAAACAGAACGAGTATCGAAATTGATGCCATAAACGATATATTGTTGGTATGCATAATACTCAGCGAGTATTTAGAGGCTTAAGAGCTCAACTAACAATTCAGATTATTAAAATATTAAATCATATATTAGTTTAGCCAAGGCAAAGTCGTTAAGTATATATATATATATATATATATATATATATATATATATATATATATATATATATATATATATATATTTATTTATTTATTTAAATTATATACTGCGCTACTCAACGACTTTGCCTTGGGTAATTTGAGAGCAACAGTTGGATATGCCGAAGGCACTCGACGGAACTTGCCGCTGTCACGCACAGAGATTGATGACGACGAGGATAAGGATGATGATTAGGATGCTATTAGAATCTCGTGTGCACCGGCCAGCCGAGCGCCATTGTCCGCTGCGCACTTCTAATGTGCACTTCAAACGGAATTTGTGGCTTGAGCTGTTCAGAATTTATATTTATGCTGCAGCAGCAGCGGCAGCACCCGCCCATTCCTAATAAATAAAATCAATCTGACAATCGAGAGCCAAATCAATAACAGACACTGGATGCTGGGGCCCAGATCAGACCAGCACTCGGCACTGTCGGCCAAATATTGAAAGTTATGCCCAGGCCCAAAGACGCTCAAGTGGAAAACTTTTCGGACATATCGCAAATATGTTGAGCTCGTATTTGGCCATCGATATGCAAATGCGAGTGCATTAAGGCCGAGCTGGATATATGGCTAACAAACAGTGGAAACACTGATGATGCCTCCAGTTAGCCAGATAGAGTGGGCTGGGTGTGGGCGGGGTGCGGGTCACTCTATTGATTTATTTATTTACAAGTGTATACAATATGCAATATTTTTTGCGCAATATTGTTGCCCATATAAAAAAAAAAACAAGATTCAAAAACAAAAGCACAACATCATTGACCCAAATGCAACTTTGTACGGGCTGAAAAACAATATTAAAAAAAAAAAAAACCGAAAATGGGACAGTATGGTATGGCATAGCATGGAACGGAATGGAATGGGTTTGTTGTGTGAAATTCGCAGTATTTGACATTTTGCAGAAACTGATTGGTTTTATTTGGATGAGCACACGCAGCAAAAGAGGCGGACAGAGGAGTCGGTGGAGGAGGGTAGGGGGAGATAAGTCGCAACCAGATATTGATGAACCAAAGCAGTTTTATCGCCAACCACCCGGAAATTAATCACAGTTTGAAACGTGCAGCAAACCGTGCAATTCGTAGCGCAGCAACCCAGCCCGGCCTGGCCAACCGACAGCTGAATACCTCGGCGCATGCATTACCTGCGCGTGTGAAGCCGAACACAACAGCAATTCATACAAATAAAATAAAAATACAAAATAATAAACGAAAAGGTTCAGCAAATAAAGCATTCATGTTAACCAGCGCACACATTCGCGCAGCTCAATTGAAAAGCATTTCACAAATGCCAGCGCCAAAGTGTCCATAAGGTATGTCACATCAAACAGCCAGCCAGCCTCCACACTACGGGTTCGATTCCATTTTGCGGCATGCCTCGGGTGGAGTGGGGATCAGCATATTATATGCCTGTTGCCATATAAAGACATCTCGTGCCCAACTCAATTGATTCACTTTTTCCTCACAACTGAGTCGAGCAATTTGACGGCTTGATGAACAGTAAATATGGAAAGACGTAAATGATTTGTATGGAAACTCTTAGGCGACTTCTAGTCGACTTAAATATGCTTCAAATGTAATTTAACAAGTTAGAGTGCTTTACTGAGGATTGCCCGACAGGCGGATACCCTGACTGCTGCAAAGAGCTGATTCTTATACTCTGGCAATTACACTTCTTTTCTCGCAGCTTCTTACCTCTGGTATGGAATAAAATAAAGAAATTTGAAATAAATATGTCAAATAAATCAAACAAATTTTATATCATTTTATTGCAATATACGTACAAGCCTAGAGCATGATGAGAGTGATGTTAGCACACGATCTTCAGGAGGAGCAGGAGCTTTCCTGCAACATCATTTCATACCGTTTCATGCCGCTTTAGGCCTCTTCATAGCCTGTCACACCACTTCATACCTCTTCATTCCGTTTCATTCCACTTCATGCCGTTTCATATAAATTGACACCCCTTCATACCGCTTCATACTGTTTCGTTTTACTTCATACCTTTTCATTCCACTTCACACCACTTATACCACTCCATACCGCTCCATACCCCATCAAATACCCCATTACATCCCTTCATACCGCTTCATAGCCTACCATACCCTATAGTACCCTATCATACCCTATCATACGCTATCTCACCCTAACATATCCCTTCATATCACTTATCTACATTCTTGACTTCTCTTACAGGATATGTTGAAATTACGATTCTTTTAGACATGCACTCATATATGCACACAGACACTCGCACACACACACACATATGCATAAGCAATTACGGGCTTTACTACAGCAAATTGAGCTGCTGTGAGATGGACAGCGAAATATGGCTATATTGCATCAGCACGTCCTGCTGTTCAAGCGAATATATGCCTTATGCTCTCCAACCAACGCCTTCTGCTGTCTCTTACATACATTTCCTCAACATCGATATACTCTGAATGCCCATTTTCATTTCATGGAACTCTAAGCCATGCGAAGTTATTTACAAATCTCTGACTCATAACTTGCTCAGCGTTGTTGGCGCATCAGCAAACCTGAATTTGACTTGACCTTGAAGCAAATGCAACTCAATGCTTTTGCGAAAGCTGCTGCAGCTAAGCGTAGGGATATACGCAGATGGCAGATAGCAGCAGGAGTAAGTTTAAATAGTCTCAAAGGCAAACAGATGCAAGCTAATGCTGACTGAGCGTATTATTACTATAGATAAAGATAGATAGATAGAGGTATATATATATATATAGATATAGATGAATAGAAAGATATAGGTAGAAAGAATAGATGCATACATATATAGATATATATTTATATATTTAGATTTATAGATATATGGATATATAAATAGATGGATAGATAAATAGTAATACAGAATATATACATAGATATGGATAGATAGATAGACATATAAATCTGGTGCAATTTTACAACACTGGAAGACCACTTTATGCAGCTCTACTTTATGGGATTTAGTTCTTCTCTAATGCAAACTTATTACCTGAAAGATTAACGCCTTGGGCACTTAGGAAATGCCGTTCACATTATATAATATTCGTATGAAAAGCCCTAAGAACTCTATCAAATAGCAATTCGCATATTGGTCCACAATGATACACCGGCTCTAGCCAATTGAGGTGCTTGCAGGTAATCAAGGTGCAGGCAACATGCGAGTTGAGCCTGTTTACGTCGGGCAATTGCTGCACATGGACCATATTTGGGGCTCGATGGGCTTAGTGCATTGGCAGGCATTCGGGCGTGTCCTTGAAGCGGCCGCAGCCCAGGAGCCACCATGGCCGCCAATACCATTAACGGGGCATTGCACAACCGCAACGGAGCCGCACGCCCACGCCCACACCGATGCCCATGCCCACGCGCCCGCAAAACCCTTTTAGCCCCATCATCCGCATTGATGCGCTTAGCCCAGCCACAATCTAGTAGCTGCCAGGGTGCCCAAGAGACAGAGAGACAGAGAGAGAGAGAGAGAAAGTGCGAGAGAGGTGAAGTCAAACAGTTTGCAGTTGAAATAACTTAACCACCCATCAATTCGCTTAATGATCAGGGCTGGGTGGGTTTGCGACCGCTGTGGGTTTAGATGCCAACCGCAGCTGCAGACTAAAGCGGAAACAAGCGTGTGTGTCCCTCTTCCTCTCTCCCTCTGTGTCTCAATGTGTCTTTCAGGTGCAGGCGACTGTTGCAACTGTTGCACACGGGCGCTGCTCAAATATTATTACAAATGGCGATAGATACGCGCGACACAGATACAAATGTGAAAAATGGCAAATGGTTAGCAGTTTGCAATACGTTTGCGGATTTTAAATTTGGCGTACGGGGCGTATACGCCGTACATACACACGCACACACACACAGAGGCAGGCGGAGCTGCAGCTAGAGCCAGTGCAACAGCGTGCAAATCTCGTTAACAAAATGATGCACACATAAATACATAGATATATGTAGAGGGACATTTATATATAGACAGTGTTGTAAAGGGCCCGCATAAATATGTTGCACAGGATATGTGCGCTGCGTGCGGCGACAACGACTGCAGCCAGCAGTGGGAATGGCAATGGCAGCGACAACGGCCGGAAGTGCACTTATGCCGCACTTCTATTTCCGCTGCAGTTTTCAGTTTGCTGCTGCTGCAACCACAATACATAGATTTAGATTGATGGCTGCAGCCGATAGCTGTTCATGCCACGCGCTCTAATTGTACTGAGATATGACTTCTTTCGGCGCACGACTGAACGACTGAGAGTTATCCATTGGAAAGAGATTTGAAGAGGTATACTTATTATATATGATTTTTACCAACACTGGCAAGCAGCTGCCAGAAAAAGGGATTTATTAACACTGCACATGTACATAACTGTAAGGCATCACGTGCTGCATTAATGTTGAATATTTCCTGTATTATTTAAGAAAAAATTGTTTTCTTTTGGTCTCTTTATTCTGTTTAAAATAAAACAAAATTTTTACTTGATTCCTGCAAATATTTAAAAAAATTTTGGTAAATAAACTTAAAACAAATTTGACCAAATATTAATCTTCAGAAAAGCGAAGTCAAATTCAAGTTGAGAATATTTTGCATAATTTAAATACGTTTTTTCTTTATGGAAAAGATTACTATAGGTAGAGTAGTAGCTTTATCTGAGCAGGCAAAATTATATATTGAAACTTACTTAGCTGTTTGACTTACTGCAATACAAATTAGACTATTATTTAATTTCATAGAATTTTTCATATATATATATATTTATACATATATATATATATTCTTTTTATTTTTATTGTTTGCTTGCAATTAATTTTTATATTTATAAATAAATAAATGCTTTAATACATATTTAGCAGCATCGCCAATATTTGCTTATTGTTAGATGATACAACAAATTTATGAAAGTGTTTATTTATTTTAAATTTGCCAATAAAAGTCCCTAGCTTCCATATAGTCATTTGATTTAAATTGTAATCAAATAATACAATAAATTAAATCAAATAAAATTATTTATTTATTTGATGACAATTTAAACTAGATAACAATGGACCTCAATAGACAAATATAAACCTGAAATTCTCTTTTAACTTTGAAGCTACAATCGAACCATGAATTCTGCTGGAATTAGCTTTATTTTTAGTATACGATCCTCCCTTTATTTATCTACATTAATTCAGCAAAGAACTGCGGCTAAAGTAAAGTTTACTAATGCTTAAATATTTATATTATATATATAAAAATCTACATATAAATATATATAAATCCATTTATAAATACAAAAAAATAATGTAGTCATAGTTGGCTAGCGTCTGGTAGTATATATACCAGAATTTTCCAACACTGCTCAACTAAGTTCTATGATCAGCCATCAATCATTAGAAATATATATATACATTTTAAACCAAGTTTATGTTTATGTTTCGAGCACCTGCATATATGTATAAATATTATTATACAAAGCACACTTTCCCCTCATATATTCATCATATATTCACAGAGTTTATCTGTCAGTCAAGTCGGGGCTGGTTCATGTCCATTTCAAAGCACATGCTCTGGTTGTAGTAATGAATTGATGGCTTTGCAGCTGACCTGGATGTATCACTTCTTTGTGAACGCTGTGAATTGTTTTGAGTTGAGGTATATAAGTACATAGTTGCGTTCAAGCAAAGCTGCCTAATATTGTCAGCTTCCAATTCGTAGAATTTGCAATCACTTTCGAGTCCGGATGACACATAAGCTGGGCTGCCTTTGAGCTTGTATGAATGAATTTCACATATTCTGACTAATTTCAAATGAGCTAGCAAGTTGTTTGGGGCTGCCAAGCTGTTGGCTGGCGCCCGCAACATAATTTATTTGGCAGCAAAGCTCTCTGGCTGAGACACATCGACTAAATGCCGTGCGGTGCTGCAATGTTGCGTGTTACATGTCAATCAATGTGACGCACACACAGAAAGAGAGACGAAGACAGAGAGAGAGAAAACAGTTAACGGTGAGCGAGTAATCTGTAAGCTGAATGCTGCAAATAATAATAAACGATTTACTCTTGTCGAATGTGGACCGAGCAAGAGTTAAAAGTTGACAGCTGCAGGTAGCAGGCAGCAGGCAACAGTCAGCAGGCAAAGCTGCCGCGACAGTGTTGCTGCTTTAAGTAATCCGATTTAAAATGCACCAAATAATATAATGCAGCCACACAATCGTATTCGCATGCGATCACGTCGCTTCAGCCACGCGTCAAGCTTCAGATTCTGTTGCTGCTGCTGTCTGAGCTGCCGGCAGCTAGCAACGCCAACGCACATGTTCTATTGGTGTTGTTGCCAGTGTTGAATAACGTCAAACTACACACTTCGCACTTATAAACATCAGCAAACAGACACACACATCTATGTTTATATATGTTTATGCAGCACAGACTTGCCAGAGCGCTGAGCTGGGTTGAGCTGAGGATTGGTTTGGTATCCGGAGCTCACTTGGCTTCAACTAACTGCCACTGCCACCGCCCAGCATGTTGGCGTTTGTATTCGTATTTTGCGCATTATTTGCTTATATTTTTCTGCTCGATTTTTTTCTTTTTTTTTTTTTTGCAGCTTTTCTCTCCTTGCATTCCCCCATTCTGTGTGTGTGTCGCACTAATCTTGCTGCGTTGTCGTTGGCAACGTCAGCAACGTTGTCGCCTTCAAATTCAATCTGCATTTCATTTTCTTTTATTTCTCGTGAGCATCTTTGGCCTGCACATGCCATTCCATGCCATGCCATGCGGGCGTTGTCCAACACTTAAAACGCGCAGCAATTGCAGCAGCTGCAAGAAGTGTTGCCTACATTTGGGCGCAGCCATTTTATTCTGCATTTATTTAGCTGTGTTTGTGCTTTGAATGAAATGCAAATGCAATGAAAAATAAACCCACAGCACACACACCCGCACACACGCACACACACACAACATGTGGGCGTATTTTATCAGCAAATTAATGATTATTGCGACAATTCATATGAATACATAAATAAACAAAAATACGCCATCAACAAATAAATGCATATATATATATATATATATATATATATATATATATATATATATATATATATATATATATTTATATATAAATAAAACACGGCAAATATACATATATATATATATATATATATATACAGTTATATATATGCATCTATGCAAATATATGTCTCTATAGCCAAGCGTCTGTATGCCAGTCATAACAATAACAATGTAAAATCGCTTAGATTTCAACCGCAAAATGTAGCAGATCAGAGAGAAAGCAAGCGACAGATAGATATACATATTTATATATATAGAGAAAGAGAGAGAGAGAGTGGTGGAGAGGGTGCGCATACAACGTTAAGGCGGAGCAGGTCCTTTATGCGTTGCATGGGGGCCAAAGATATGTGAATGCCTTCGGGCACGTACAATCCATTCATTCAGCAAATACCAATAATAGACACGTACGCTGCGCAAAAGAGACAGCCAGCGGACGCCAAAGGGAGACGCATACACACACACACACACACACACTCACACACACACACATGGAGAGACAGAAAAAATGAGGCATTTGAAAATGCCACAACAACAGCAAAAAGTCAATGAATACCAGCGTAAATAAAGCAAATTTGCTAAAGACAATGAGACTTTCAAGTCACTAGACACAGACTGCAAAGCAGAGTGAGAGCGGGTGAGAGAGAGTGAGAACAACTTTGCGACACAGAGCACATAAGAAAACAATATGGCAAAACAATATAGATAAGTTCAAACAACTGCCTGTTTACTAACTCAACTCAGCTACACACACACACACACACACACGGGCAGCCAGGCGGCATACACGCATTGGAATGAAAATGTTTTTCTACTGTGCCAAAGAATTTACGCCACTTAATGCATGTGTTTCTGCCGTACAACAGCAGAAACAGCAACAGCAACAACAGCAATTCACACTTATAATAATAAGTTAGTATGTGCATAAGTAGTTTGCCCTTTGACTTTCAGCGTCGCACGCCACAGCGATCGTTAATCAACATTGCTTGACTCGCCTCGCCTCGCCTCGTCTGTCACTTCCCATTGCTTCCGGTATTTTGTCATGACTCTTCCGTTTTTATTTTTTTTTCGTATTTTTTTTCTTGTGCTCAACTTCATGTTTATTTTGCAGCAATGAGTCGACAATGTTTGCTGCTTGCTGTCCAACAGTCAACATCTTGGCGGAATTTGCCATATATGTACGTTGTCATACGCTGCGTATGCGCAACGCTCTCTGTCAGCAGTTGTCGCTCAAGTTGCGCGAAATGAAATACTTGAGCGTAACGCATACGAAATGAGAAAATAGCGCGAATAGCACTTGATATTTCTCTGTATTCAAATCGATCAAAATGTATGAAAATAATGCTGTGGAAGAGAGATGCATAGGGAAAGGGAGGCTGAGAGACAGAGGAAGGCAAGCGAATCCTTTTCAAACCATTTCAATTATTTACTTTGTTTATTGGACAAAGTGTTTGGCTTGAAATGGTGAGGCAAAACGCATTACTTTAGCTAATGTGCCTTTACAGCTTGTCAAGCTTTTATTCATATATCCCCCCCCCCCCCTCTCGCACACTCTCTGCTCTGCCTTATTTTTTTGATCCTCTTCATGTTGTTGCTTTTGTTGTCAGCTTAAGCTGTTGCCAGGCTCTGCAGTCGTCGCCTTGCCAAACCCCATTAAAACGTCATAATCAACATAATCATAAGGATAATGCATAGCAAAGAGCATGAACAGAAAACCCAAAAAAGGAATACGAAATACAAAAAGAAAGGCGGGAGGAAGTAGAAGAAATTAATGTGAGACGAAAGAATATTGTACGATGGTCAGCTATATTTTTTTTAATTCATTTTTTTTTTTTTTGTGAATGTTCTGGATGCGCTCATTATTATTTTGCTGGCCTGGCCGCAAAGGCGACTAAAGCCTGACCTTTGCTTAATTATGGTAATTAGCACGCAAAACCAAAGCCGCCAAAGAAAACTAAACGACCCGAGACACGTCGCGTCGTCCAGAGTGCACAGCTCCCACTGTCCGCTATCCGTTGTCCGCTGCAGCAGCAGCAGCATCCCGATTATGACGTTGACAACAACAGAGCGCATGGGGTGGGGCTGAGCGGCAGTCTGCGGCGATGATATAAATATTAAAACATAGACCACAGAGCAAAGTGACGCTCCGAAATATACAAAAAAAAAAAGGGAGAAAGAAAAATGAAGATACAGAAACAAAAGCAGCAAGCGAAAGCGCGAAAAAGCTGGCGCATAAAAATGAGCAGCCAGAAAGCTAAAAAGCGAATTGCCAACGTGTTTAGGGCTCTTTAAGCGCCACGCCCACCCATGCCATTCCCCTAGTCGCCCACTCTGGCCAGCAGAAAGCGCGATAATATTATGCAATATTTGTTTCACATTCCCTCTATGTTTTTTTGTTTTTCTTGTTTTTTTTTTGTTTTTTTTTTTTTTTTTTCTTGTTACGCTATTTACGTTTATCTTTTTTCTCTCATTCCTTTTTTTTTTTTGGTGCATAATATTTAATTTAGCGTACATTTTGAGGAGTGCTTTGTGCCGAGGCATAAAAGACGGATAAGCTTGAAAATTGGTGCTGGCAATTTTTGGCATACTATTAAGTCTAGCTAATACGTGTCGCCGCTTTAAAGGCTCAGCAGCTAACTTGGTCTGACGGACAATGTGACAAGTGTTGGTTGTCAGAAGTGTTGGAGTTGTTGTTGCTGTTGCTTTTGCTGTTTTTGCTGTTCCTGACAATATTATAAATTAAATACAATATTATTATAATAAAAAACTAATAATAATATGATAAATATTATATTATATGTAACATATATTATTTTTAAATTTAATATATATTTTTTAAAATTTATTTTCATATTACTATTATTAATGTGTTTCAAAAATATTTTTCTTGATTATTTTATTAATATTATTATTATTTTTTTTGTTTTTTTGTTTTTTTGTATTATTGTATTATTTTTATTATTATGTTTTTTATATATCGTTTTTTAATTTATATTTATTTATCATATATATTTTTTTTAATTTGTACTATTTGTGTTATAAATCTTTTTTGTAAATAAATAAATGGTAACATTAATTTTTGTAAATACTTCTTTAATTAATAACAAATTTATTTGTCTCAAATATTTTCTGCCACAAATAATACTAACCATAATGCTAATAATAAACATTTTAATAATGGTAATAAATTTCTATCTCATCGCCGCACACTTGAGCTCAAAATAACATCTAACAGGCACTCATTCAGGCTGTAGCCAGCAGACTTAAAATAATAATAATGACAATAATAATAATAATAACAATAACAATAACAATAATAATAATACCAAGCTAATATACGAGGTTCGAAAGCTAAAATTAATGTTCGTGTGGCACGCATTCCTCATTTCATTATCGTCATTTCGTTGAAGCCAAAACTCAGTCAATGGCCAACCTTTAGATAACTCTTAACACTTAACTTAAGCTGCCCCAGACTCCCGTTTCTCCGCTACGCAGCGGAGGCCAACTGGCAGCCACACTGGGGAGCCACTCCCCCTGCACCCAGTTCGTAATGCGAAATTTATTACGCTGGTCAAATTGAAACTAAGCGCCATTAAAAAACAATAAACAAAACATGTATGTAATAAATCGAGGCCAAAAACTCGGAGCGGCTCAAAGCATACATAGTATACAAATGTAAAAATATATATATATATATATATATCGGTTTATATGGTATATAGTTTAGCTGACGTGTATTTGTTGAGGGGCAAAAACTGTGCAAAATAAATTGACCAAATCTGCTGGATAAAAGGATTTGAAAGCAATTAATTGCCAGCGCATAGCAACACATCGATTCCAAAAAAAAAACTAAAATAAAACGAAAAGCAACAACAACAATCAACATCAGCAGCAACAACAACTGAAATGCTTCAAATACTCGAAACATCAACAAAAAACACAGCAAATTGCTGCAGTCGGGCGTAACCAACTGTGCAATGCGCTGTATGTCACGAACTGCAATGACTATAATACAGTTATGGCTGACTATATATGTTTATACATATAAATATATCAGGCAATTTCTAGCTCTGCTAAACCCATATACCCTCCTCTCTCATTCTCATAAAGCAAGCATAATTCGATTGGACATTTTTTGTTGCTGCTTCTCTCTCTCTCCCTGTCCCTCTCCCCCCGCTGCTCTGCTATTGATGAAAGCCATAAAGTAAATACCTAAAACACAGAACCTATCCGCATAGTGCAGCTGGGGCGCCTAAAATAGGGGCGCAGCACTGCGGGCTACAATAAATTGCTTTGGGAAAAAACCAAAAAACTAAATACAAAAAAAAATTTTTAAATAAACAAAAAAATGCAAATTAAAATTAATAAAAACAAAAAAAAGGTGGAAGGGGAAACAACAGAGAAATGTTGATAAATGCACATTTTATTACGCGCCTTTGATATAATGCCTTTGAGACTTGGTTACATTCATTCAAATACTCTATGGCGCTAGAGAGTTGGTAGAGCAAAGGGTAGGATAGTTTAAGGGATGGAGCAGGAGATTTACTTTTAACAATTATAAATTATCGATTATCTATAGAGAAGATAATTATAAAGATAACAACTGTTAAATATCGATTATGGATGATCGATTATCGATTATATATTATACATTATCAACTATCGAAGTCGAAGAAAATTGAGAATACAGTAAGCATTCTTATAGACAATAAATTGAGTTTGCATATACAAACTGTCACATATCAATTATTGCTAGATCGATAATCGATTATATATTATCGATTATCTATAGACTAGAAAAGTTACAATACAAGATAATATTGAATTGTAATAGATAATCAATTGAGTCAGCATATTTGAACTGTAATATATCGCTTATAGTTGATCGATAATCAATTATCGATAAATGAACAAGAAGAATGACGATGAAGCCGAAGATTCTACTAGTCGATGTCTACTAATTGAGTATCTATAAAATCGTATAAGCACATCCCATGACAACAATTGCCCACTGCAGGCATTTGAAACTGTTGTTTGACTAATAAATAAAAATATATCAAAAGCGAATATCTTCGAATATATACTCACGAATATTGCAAATGTTTCACATACAAAAGTTTTCAATTGAAATTGATTTTCGTTTTTAGTTTTTGCTCCTTGTACAATTCGAATTGATTTATCATGTACTTTGAGGCGGTATGTATGGCGCTTCGTGTAGGCCTTGTCAATATGGATTTGATGCTAATCATAGACGATGCCGCACACAAATGCCAATTCAATTAAGCAAATCATTTTCTTAACTATTTGGCTATTGCACAGCACTGGCCACAGCTACTGTTGCAGTTGCGACTGGCCTTGCTGCTGGCTGCTGCTCCTGCTCCGAGCTGCTCCTAGCTGCTGCCCCAATGCCTTTTTGCGGTTGCAAGTTTGCCTTCATACGCACCGTTGCACATTGGCATTTGTTTTGTCATGCATGTATAAGTAAGTGTGTGAGTGTGTGTGTGTGTGTGTGTGTGTGTGTGTGAGTGCCTAGTCCGAGTTCAGTTGTGTGCCTGCCCTGCTGCAGCTTGGGTTGCTTTAGCAGCTCTTGCGGTTTATTATAACTACATATATCATGCAAATACCCCAAACACACACACACACACTCACACAGGGGCAAGGAGCATAAAAACACACCCACACTCACTCACACACACATATATGGAAAGCACCTTCTCCTTTTTACTGGCATCAGCAACAGATTCGTGCACAACATTTCGGTTTTTGCGTTCTTGTATTTTGGTCAGGCTGTGATTTTGTTTTTCTTAGCTGGGTCAGACCGTACGGGCGACTCGGTTTTTGTGAATTATTTTATAAATTTTCATAGTTTTCGTTTTAATTAAAAGTGCGGTCGTGGGCTTTGCGGCGACGATTTGTTGGCCAACTCTATTACCAAAAACTGTATGTGCCAGCCAGCCATACCAACAGGCCGGCATTGAAAGAAATCCCAGCCCATTAGCCCATTCAACTCCATAAGCGGACTTAAGCATAAATAAACTGAGCGAAATAGATGACAAATTGCTAACGAACCAACTCGAATGGGGCGGGCAAATCTGATAAGAGCTAAGAACTACCTTTAATGAAGGGAATTTATATGCAAATGCATTTAGTTTAATAGAAAAAAAAAAAAAAAAATATATATATATATATATATATATATATATATAATAAAAATGTATATATTACCTGAACTGATCAGGCTTTTCGCCCAGTGTATGTAAAACCCAAAGTATTCAAATAGTTTCGGGAGACGCTCAATGGATTTGATCAATAATTCAAGGCATTTATTGCTTTATGGGTGTTAAATGCTCAAGCGAATAATTGAACAATATACTTAAGACTTTACACACACACACACGCAGCAGAAACACTTGTGGCACACTCACACACACATATATATACACACACACACCTCATAATTCATTTTGACCATTTGACAAATGCATTTATAATTGCTTGCCGCAGATAAAATCATTTTGTCTCCGATGTCATCAGCATATGATGATGATGATGATGACGATGTTGATGATGATGATGATGCTGATGCTGATGCTGATGACGAACTGTGGCCAAGCGTCTACCCACAATATGCCACATTAACAATCAATATGCAATTGCTAGTTAAATGCCAAATCAAATCGGCTTTGATGCTCTAACCAAAGCACTGATTTGGCTTATAGATTGCGTTGTGCATTTAGTTCTTACTGCATGCCAAGATAAATTAAAGTTTATGAATATTTATTTATGACTTTTTGATAAATTAAAATAGAATTTTAAAAATTTAATATATATATTTATATATATATATATAGCGTTTCTGACTCTTCTGATTGCTCTGCCTGCTTTGACTGGTCTGGTTGCCCCCACTGCTCTCTATAGTTCTCTCTCTCCCTCTCTCTCTCTCTCTCTCTCTCTCTCTCTCTCTCTCTCTCTCTTTTGTTGTCTGCTCATGTTGCTACGCCCAACAAACTGAGTCTGCAAACCAACTCATACACGAAATTTAAATAATTACTAATTTATAACTATATATTAATAAATTATATTAATATTATTATTATTACTATATATTAATTATTTACTCATATATTATTATTATTTTAATTATTTTTATTTAATTTTATATTATTATGATTATTTTAGTATCCAATCTATTTTTTATTTATTTTCATTATATTATTAGATATTATTATGATAATTTTATTATAATAATATATTTATTTTATTTGTATATTATTATTATTATTATTATAATTATTTTATTATTATATATTTTTCATTTATTTTTATTTAACTTTCAATATATATTGTTATGCTTATTTTATTATTATTATAATTTTTTGTATTCAATTTCATTTTATTATAAGCTTGCTTAACCCCAAGGAAACCCAGATTTTAAACAATGAATAAGTTCATCAAAAAATTACCCCAACGCTTACCTAGCTTCCTCACCTGCATAAGCCAAGATTTAGCATTCCTAATGTTCAGTTCATTTCCCGTTAGAGTATTAAGTCTTTTGACAGCTGTATGCGAATACATTTTTCTTCGGTCACACACAGCTTTTGCTGCTGCTTCTTCCTCGTCTTGTTATTGCAGTAACCAACTTCTGCTTCAGCGCTATTGAGCACACTCAAAAATCCGCAGCGGACTGAACAAATTGATGGCAATTATTTGAAGCAGCTTTTAATTGGTTGCATTCTGCATCTGTTTCAGGTTGGTAAATGCATATGCATTGTAGCTCCTGTGCCCGCCACTTTGACAAGCTCGGCTTGGGGGTTTAAATAGTTGAGGGGCTTTTAGCGCTAACAGCTGAGTGGCTGCTAGTGAGTGTGAGTGTGAGCCTGGGTGGAGCTGTGGGCAACACTTTTTCCGTTCGCTTGTCATTTGCCAACTGCCATTTAATTTCATTAATTAATTTGTTTGCCAAGCAGAGTGGTGGCCGGAGGGGCAGACGCGCGCCAGCTGCCGCAAAAGCCAAAAACAACAATTAAATATAAATCTTATAAATTTCCGTAGCCAAAAACTTCCACTCGGGCTTTTGTGTTTCGCTCTGCCTCGCTCTCGCTCTCTCTCTCTCTCTCTCTCTCTCCCTCTCTCTCTCTCTCCCTCTCTCTCACTCTCTCCCTCGCTCTCTCTGCCGTTTTGTGTTTTGGCTGCGATTTTCGCCGTGCCACAGAACATATTTCATTCGGACTGCAATTTTCGCTCACGCCCACAGCACACAGTGCCCTCCCCTCACACACACACACACACACACACCCACCAGAACGGTCGCCGTTGCTGCAGGGGCCAAAAAACTTTGCCAGGCTCTTGAAGGCGGCTGCAACTATAACGCTTTGTTTGTTGTCTATGATTATTTAAGACAACCTCGTACTCACACACACACACACACCGCCACGCACATACTCACACACACTTACACACATTTAATTTAACCATTTTAGTTGGCAGAAAAGTGCAACAGGGGCTAACCAAGTACTGCTGCTGCTGCTGCAGCTCTTGGGCAACTCCGCATACGCAGACACAGAACATTTGTTACAATTTCCACACGTAAATACTTCCTGCCAAGAAATACGCACACACACGCACACATATATACACACACACGCACACACGTATGGGAAGGCACAATTATAATTGTCATAACACAAAAGCAGCTGAAAATTTAGTGCCAAGTGCGAAAACTTTCACGTGGGCGGGCCAAATGGCTTGGCCGCAACGCCAGAACGAGGTGTACTTGTAGAGTTTGCATAAACTAGAAGTCTAGCAGCAGCAGTCTAATCAGCAATTGTATTTTTATTAAATTCATTTCCCCGGAATATCAAGTGAATATTCACTGTAAATCATAGAACGAATTGGTTATAAAATATTTAAATTTATTTTAATAATTTTTTTTATTATTTTACTAAACTTACAATTTTTTTTTTTTTTTGGGAAATTGAATGCATTTACCGTCAGGCACATGCAATTAGCTATAAGAATTGTTATTATATACATATTTAAATTAATTTTTTTGCGCTCAAAAGTATGCTACACTTTTTTAATTTCACCTAAACTGGAAATGGAACCGGAGTAAGTGTAGAAAACTTTAACTGAATAAACTAAATAAATAAAAATAATTAAATATTATATATATATATTTAATCATATTAACTAGGCAAACAGTCTATCGATAGAAACTCTCCCTTATGCAAGCTCCAAGCAACTTCTCTCTCTGGCAGAGCTTGCTTGGCTCCTTCTTCCCTCCTCCTCCATTCTAACTCTCTTTGGCTTTCTCTTTAATTCCATTTCGCTCTGTCTCTGTATGCATTGGTGTGTGGCACTGACACGTTGATAAATGACATTTGCAGCGTCAATGTGAATTTTATAAATTCTCGTAACTTTCACGCCCGCTGCGCATTGCTGCACGCGGCGGCAAGCAGCAAGCGGCGCGGCGTTGCAACATCGCTACCAAAAAGTTGCTTAGCCTGGCCCAAACACAAAACGCTGACGCCAGCGTCTGCCAGCGACACCGACAGCGGCAGCAGCAGCAGCGCGTGCTGAGCTTTTTGTAGCTGCCTTCGCTCCCGCCCCCGCCGCTGCTCCTGCTGCCACTGCTACGGCTGCTGCTGCTGTTTGTTGTTGCCGCTGTGGTAGTTGCATATTTTTTATGACACTTTTGCGGCTTATCAACGTCAAGGCAAACACATGCACTTGAATCCAGCACTTGCGGCAGCTACGCCCCCAGCCCCTCTCTCACGCTCTCCCTGCCCAACGCCTTTGGCCACATTATTTACATTGTCAACAAGCTGTCGAGTGGTTTTTCGCACCATTTGATCGGCAAGCCATAGTTTTTCCTTTCACCGCCATCTTGTTTTCCCTTTTATTACTTATATATATATATATATATATATATATATATATATATATATATATATATATATATATATATATATATTATTATATAAATGCATTTCTCACTTTTTCATTTCCATTTAAATTTTGAACTCTGTGCAAATTCAATTTCCCCAGCTATTTGACTATGCCCAGCCGCAAGAAACGCAGCGAGAACGAAGCAAACGTGATGTCATCAGTCGCTCACCTGAGCACAGCTCACACACACGCACATGCAGAGGGAGGCACACCTGCTTAAGTTAATGGATAGATAGCTATTTAATGGCAGCTGCACGCAACAAAAGTTGCAGCCAAACTTTGCCCGGCTGCATGCGGGTTGCCAACTACAACAAAGTTTCATTAAAGTTTTTTTCCTTCTGGTTTGCTCTCGGGGGGCATCGAGGCTGGCGGCGAAGGGGCTTAAGTGGTCGGACTTAGTAACATGCTCGTACAGCAGCCAGTCGATTACCAATCCTTCTCAGCGCTCAATTTGGACTGATTCAATGACATAAGCGCTAAACGACACGACTTCAAAACTCTGCCAGGTGATCCGGGTCGAGCCACTTGAGCTGTGGCCCCCAAAGACGGCAGTGCAAGCAGAGAACTAACATCTAGCACCTTGACAGCTGACGAAACAACGGAACTAGACTGACTAAGAACAGAGGAGAGAGGTGGAAAGGCTGAAAGACTGATGTCAACTCTAACTCATTAAAAGTTGAGTTCTAGATCTTGAGTGTTGTGGAATGAAATATTTATATCACTGATGACAGTGTTGGAAAGTAGCAAAAGTAGTTAGCTAGGTTTCCTTATGCATATCCAACACTTTTCGTATGGGACATCAGTAACTAATGAGGCCATCTCTCTCTCACTATCTCTGTATCTCTTTCTATATCTCTTTATTTCTCTTTCTCGATATATCTCCATGTATCTCTATCTCTTTTTGTCTTAATTCGTCACTACATCTTTATCCCTGTCGTTTCCGCTGTCTCTCTCTCTCTCTCTGTCTGTCTCTTTCTCTTGATATATATATCTCAAACACTCTTTTCCTTTCTCTGTCTATCTTACCTCTCCTTGTCTCCCTTTCTCTCTTTCTGTTTCTTTTTACTTTTCAGTCTGTTCATGTCTTTCCAAATCTCAAGCTAATTTGATATCTCTTCTCTTTCTCATTTTTTTCTCACCCTCTGAATGTCCCTCGCTCTTTCTCTCTCTATATCTCCCTCTCTCTCTTTCTCTGCCGCTTCAACACAGTGTCTCTCTCTATCTCTCTCTCTCTCTCTAACTCTCTCTGTCTATGTCTGTCTTTCTTCTTCTCTCTCTGTCTCAGTTTTCTCTTTTTTACTTGATCTCTCTTTACCTCTCTCTCTCTCTCTTTTCTCTCTCTCCCTCTCCTCTCCACTTCCCAGTCCAACCCACTTAGCCAACTGACAATAACCGCTGCTCGAACATTATAGGATATTTCTTTTGTTATAATTTATAATCCATCTAGCAGCGACCACAACTATGAGTGATGACTGCAGCTGATGACATGCTGCTGTTGCCGGACACGTCATGTTGCTCTGCGTGCATTAGCTGATATTTTGGACTGTCACGAATGGGTCGACATGTAAATGTTGAATAAATAGATATAGAGCCAGCTGCCTGGTGCCCAGCAAACGAACTTCATAATGAAAGCTAATAATAATGGTAGATTAAATGGGGCTGAGTGTCATTTTCGAGCAGAAAATCAGAGAATGGAATGAAGAGCTCCCAGACATAGAGAAGTGAATACTAACTAGTGCTTGACACAGCTCTAAGCGATGTCACCTGCCCAGCTTCACACCTGCTCCATTCGCGCTGTCTCTCTCTGTCTCTCTCTCTCTCTCTCTCTCTCTCTCTCTTTCACTCTCTTACTCTTTACTCGAAGTTTATGCACAGAGCAAAGAATCGGAGCTTGAAAGTTGACTGAAAACTTAAATGCGCCACTGAACTGAGTGCGCAGAGATAAAGTCAAATACTTGACAAGTCACAGGTAACAAGTATGAACTTATAAAGTCATAAGTGTGTGTGTATGTGTACCAGCATGGGTATGTGTGTGAGTATGTTGGTCTTTTGCAAAAGTGCCGCAAAGTTTTCAAATTATTTTTGGTTATATAATTGGAATTGATAACTTTGAGCACAGCGCTGCACGAGACGCTGTTTCAGCACAGGCCACACACAGCGTCAACTGTAACGAGTTCCATACAGACACACACACACACACATACACACAAACACTAGCTCACACACACTCACACATAAATTGCGCGTGTATTTGTCAATAACAAGCAATTTAACAATTTGCTATACAGACACATAAAAGCGAAATTCTTGCCAAAGTTATCATTCAAACTTGAAAATCAATAAAACTTTTCATACAACAACGCGCTGTAGAATACAAAAAAAAAAAATGTTAAAAAAATGTTTAAAAAAATGTAAAGAAAATGAAGAAGCAAATTCCCAACCCGACGCTTTGGCAACTTTTGCCCCAACACGCCCCCAGGACCTTTGCACCTCGCTGTTAAGCATAGACACACGTGATATTATTTGCTTACGATCAATTCTACTTCGCCTTTTGCCTTTTGCCTTCTACTGAGGCATGCAACCAACATTAAGGCCATCCTTTAATTTTCTATACATATCTGCATTTGCCTGCGATACTCTGCCTTGACACACAAAAGGCAAGGGTTGCACAGGATACTTCGCAAAGAAAATTATTAGTAAAGATAAAAATATGTAAAATATATATGTTAGTTAAATATACATAAGACTTAAATATATGCATCAAATATATATATATTATATACCTAATTTATTCGTAATAAAATTTGCATTCAAATTGGAGCAAAGTCAAGCGAACAACAATCCATTAGGAAAATGTCCTGGTTAGAGTATTTGAATTTCATTATTCTTCTTCCTATTTTTGTTTTTATTTTTATTTTATTATTATTATTTTTTTTTGGTGGTGTGTTCTTTTCTATCTACAGCCATAACCCAATTTACTTTGTCTATCTGCCTGCTGCTGCTGTTTTGACGTCGAAGACGACGACGACGCTAAAGAAAGTTAATTAAGAAAGTTTGATTTCTTATGGCTAAATAACGCTCGAAAGTTTTACCGACTGACAAATATCGACCAATACTCGAAAAAAAAGAAAAAAAAACATAAAACAAATAATATATCTGCTAGCCAGACTGACTGACTATTGTATACCCTGTATTTCAACTTTGCTGCGAACTTCATCTTCATCTTCATCTTCATCTTCATCTTCATCTTCATCTTCATCTTCATCTTCATCTTCATCTTCATCTTCATCTTCATCTTCATCTTCATCTTCATCTTCATCTTCATCTTCATCTTCATCTTCATCTTCATCTTCATCTTCATCTTCATCTTCATCTTCATCTTCATCTTCATCTTCATCTTCATCTTCATCTTCATCTTCATCTTCATCTTCATCTTCATCTTCATCTTCATCTTCTGCCATCTAGGGTCCCCATATACCCGCATCCACATATACCACATCTCTGGGTACAGGGTATAAAAATGATGAAGTTGAGCCTTCCACATCGAAAACCGCCCCCTCCAGTCCACAGCCCCTATTGATAAGCAATGTTGAGTGGCTGTGGATTCGAAGGGGTTGCAACGATTTCCTTAACAGCCAAGGGAGAGGGGTTAGGCTGGGCCCACACCCCTCGGCGGTGTTTATATGGCCAGCGCGGCGGATGAGCAATAAAAAGTTTTGAACGGCTTTTTCACTGCCTCGGTTAAAACAAATCAACAAATATTTGCAATATATTTATATTTATATGCTCCGAGTATACGATATTTATGTACTACAGCGATCCCACCGAAGGACAACATCAAACTTTTCCGTTAAACATTCCGTGTGATTAACGACAGACAATTGAAAAGGAGTCGAGTGCTTGAGTTGGGATATGCATATAAATATAAATATACATATACATATATATATATATATATATATATATAATTTATCAAGAGCTACCAGCCGTCTAATATCGATCTCGGAATCGATTAGAGCTAAAGCCTTGAACAAATGAAGGTTGCCTTGAGATTTCGATAACTTTTTCGATATCCATGCAATCGATAAATGTCAGTCAGCAAGAAAATGTAAGAGATTTTCAGAAAATAGAATAACTGCATGATAGAACTTATCTATCTAAAATATTCACAAAATAAAATCAACGTTTCTCATAAGCAACTATCAAACGAGTGACGCATTACTTCAGTGTATTCCCCACTCAATCAGTTGCCCACCTGCGCGCTGCTCTTACCTTTCGTTTTTCTTGCAGCTAGTGTAATAAGAGCTTCGCAGAACTCTTTTGATGACCTGACTTGCTGGTTTTCTTGTCCATTGGACGCAGCTTGTTAGGGGCAGACTGGACACCGGAGAGACTTTGCGATAGCATGTCGCAAAGTACGTCAAAGATGTCATCAATGAGCTTGTCAGCGAACAGGACATTTCCATGTTAATAGACCCAATCAACTTGACGCTCTTTGCGGCAAACTTTTCATTAGGTCTGAGTGCGCAAGGACTCCGCTTTGATGCGGCCCACGACTTTGGTGTAGGTTGGCAGCTCTATTTCAGTTAATGCTAATTGGCACAGTCAGCTGCATCAAAGCGCTGCCACAGCCACTGCCACATCGGGTGCCATTCATTTCCATGTTTCGCATTGTTGTTGCTGCTGCTGCTGCTCCGCAGACATGGCCCATTGTAAAAGATGTGGGACGCATTTAAGGCGCTAAACAACTTAATGACTTCCTGCTAGTTAGGCACTGGACACAGTCACCCTTAGACTCACTCACAATGTCTACAGGCACACACACACACACGCAGAGACTCGAATGTGTCAACAAGGACAACAACAATATTAGAGCAGTACGAATGAGTGTTTCCTTTGGTCGCCGACCACAGGCGCCATTATCCCAGCACCAAGGAACTTGGCGCCAACAAAAAAAATAAATAAAATAAAAATAATAAAGTAAAACATTTAGCTTGCGGTATATATGACTGTAGTATACTCTAGAAAAATTGTTAAAAATTGTAAATGTAGAGAAAAGGATATAGAGAGAGTATATGTTATCATCAGTCATAAGTCACCGGTCGTCAGCCATCAGTCATCAGCCATTAGTCATCAGCCATCAGCCATCAGTCATCAGCCATCAGTCATCAGTCATCAGTCATCAGTAATCACTCTTCACTCATCACTCTTCTGTCATCAGTCATCAATCATCAGTCATCACTCATTACTATTCTGACATCAGTCATCAGTAATCACTCATCACTCATCACTCTTCTGTCATCAGTCATCAATCATTACTCATCAGTCATCAGTTATCATTTATCAATCATCACTCATCACGTAACATGTGCATTGTAAAATAATTTTACTCAACACTCCTCCCTCAACATTCATCAGCAATCACTCATTACTTATCACTCATCACACATTACACATACCATATCACCATCACATATTTACCACTCATCACTGTCCACTGTCATGCTGTCCAATTGTCAATTTGCACCTCTCACTTAACACTCATCAGTCTCACATATCATCATTGTCCACTTATCACTTATTACTCATTACTCATCATTTTCCACTTATAGCATTTCTCCAGCAAGTAGTTGCTGCAAATGTAGTCACAGGAAGATACTCAGAGCCAATATACCCGAGTTGAAAACAGAGTATAACAAGAACTTTGAACTCAAATATTTCATATATATATATATATATATATATATATATATATATATATATATATACATTCGTTTTCTATCTCTACCAACACTCTTATAGCAACACGTCCAAACTCAGCATGGCGTTTTCTATGGCTCAATATAATTATATAGCTGCATGCTGCACTCCTGCAAACTTCATATACTCTTTATTGCTCAAAGGAACAGAGTAAGAAAATAAGAAAGAATTTATGTGCCACTTGCTACACATTATCTCACTTGGAGTTGAAGTGTGTGTGTGTGTGTGTGAGTGGAAATGGAAGTGCGGCTGTATGGACAACGTCTTCAGCGAGTACATAAAATTTTAATGCAAATTTCCATTCTATAATTGTTCATACTTGGACACATTTGCATTTATTAAGCGCTGTCTGTGTGTTTGTGTGTGTGAGTGTCGGTATGCCTGTGTCTGTGTGTGTGTGTGGCAGCGAACAGGACGCAGGAGGCAGGAGGTAGGGTGGGCGTTACCAAGCCACTTAGTTTGCGTTTATTGGCCTCGTCTCTTGATGTTTTATGAGCCAGCCTCCGTCTCCCTGCCCGCTCTCTGCTCTTGCTGCTATTGTTATTGTTGTTATTGTTGTTGTTGTTGCAGCTGATTTTGGCGTTGCTTTTGGTTATTGCTATTTGGTTAAATTATGTTCAGCATTCCATTCGAGATTTGTTTTTTATTGCGCCGCCTTTATTGCGTGGGTAAGTACAGCATCAAGCAGAACTTTGGCCTGAAGCGGCAATCACTGCGATTGAGCGACTCTCGCTGCTAGATGGAAATCTTCGACAGTCTAGCTTATGGCCTGTTATTTTTTTATTTATTTACCATATAGGCCAGCTCGGAGAGACGCCAAGGAGCTGCAGGCGGCCAAGTGGTATGAATCTAATAGATCGTGTAGCTGACCCGATTGGACTTATATATATACTCGAAATAATGTATTTTTGAAAAATCATATTTCTATATATTTATATATATATATATATATATATATATATATATATATATATATATATATATATATATATATATATATTTATTTATTTATTTTTTTATTTTTAAGTTTTTAATTTTTTTTTCTTCTCTATATACTAAAAATAATTTTATTTTTTAAAATCATATATAAATAATTTTTTTTAATATATATATCTATACATTTTTTTTTTATTTATTTATATTATTTTATTATTTCTTTATTTGTCATTTAAATAATTTTTTTATTCTATTCTCTATTCTAAAATATATATAATATATATTTAAAAAAAAATCATATATACATATATATATATAAATATATATTATTATTTTAAAATATTATTTTTTTTTTGTTCCATTATCTTATTTCCACTTCCTATTTCTTCATATGATTCAGACAACTTTGGTGGCAGCCCTCGACCATTTGGCAAACAGCTCGTTTGGGTCGCGCGGCGTCTGTTCTGCGGCGTATTTGACGGCATTTCATTTAATAAAATGAAACGCAAATGCAAAACGACAGACGGAGCAGGCCCTAAGAAGACAGACAGTGACACAGCAGCTGGAGCTGCAGACGGTGGGTGGGGGGCTGGAGGAGATTCCTGCTACTGCTGGCTGCTGAGAGCAACAGACAATGCCATTGCGGATATGACGCTGAAGTGTTGAACCAAATCAGCAGCACTTTTGTGTTATTAGAAGTTGTAAAAAACATAAAAAAAAAAGCAGCAAAGAAAAGAACAATCCAGCATTGTCTTGGGCTGGGGGCTGGAGCTGGCGGGGTGTGGTACTGCCAATTGGCAAAGGCAAAAGCAAAGAAAACAAAACGATGACAGGACAGATTCATGGGCGCAACATGTGATGCCTGAACGGGCCGACGGAACGCGTCTTCAGCGATATCCTCAACGGCATCGACAACCCAGCGCCAGCGCCAACGCCAGCTCCAGCTCAATGAAAGGCAGTTAAATGTCGTTACATCTCCCGCAAATTGACAGGCGTTTTTTAATTTGCTCAAAACTTGGACAAATAGTATCTACGTGTACTATATCAGATGGCATTAGTCAACAAAATGTTTACCCATAAAGCAACAAATGGCGCAGCTCAAGCTGAGAGTGTCTGCCTGACTGCTAGATACTCTACTCATTTTACGAAGAATTCATATCTACATCTATCTATATCTATATCTATATCTATATCTATATCTATATCTATATCTATATCTATATCTATATCTATATCTATATCTATATCTATATCTATATCTATATCTATATCTATATCTATATCTATATCTATATCTATATCTATATCTATATCTATATCTATATCTATATCTATATCTATATCTATATCTATATCTATATCTATATCTATATCTATATCTATATCTATATCTATATCTATATCTATATCTATATCTATATCTATATCTATATCTATATCTATATCTATATCTATATCTATATCTATATCTATATCTATATCTATATCTATATCTATATCTATATCTATATCTATATCTATATCTATATCTATATCTATATCTATATCTATATCTATATCTATATCTATATCTATATCTATATCTATATCTATATCTATATCTATATCTATATCTATATCTATATCTATATCTATATCTATATCTATATCTATATCTATATCTATATCTATATCTATATCTATATCTATATCTATATCTATATCTATATCACTGTCTAGAAGAGAAGGGCAAAGGACGAGGGGCGAAAGCCTTGGGACTGGTAGATATTTCGGGCAGTAAAACATGGCTCACGCTGGGCAAGTGGCACAAGTTTGTTGTTCCGTTAGCCGGTTAGCTTTTTTACAACTTTTGGCCAAGAAGTTTGCCAGCTCCGAGCAGGCCAAGATAAAAGTAAAACTTTATGCAATAATAGCTCAGCCCAGAGAACCGCAAAAACTAGATAAGTTCAGTGCGAGCCGAACTGCTGGCAGGTTGGTCGGTTCAATGGCATTGGCCAGCCAGCCATGCTGTGCACGTTATTGCTAACATATGTTGCTCGATATTATTAAAGTACGATAAAAATGCAACAGCATTAGCAGAAGTAGCTAGAATGGAGCACAAACAGGCAGGAGCAGCCCAGGCAGAAGGAGTCCTGGCAGCAGCAGCAGCAGCAGCAGCAGTTGCAGCCGTTGCACTGGCATGCAACTGCAACAAATCATTTTTTGGAGCCAGGCAGCAGCACGCCCTCACTGCCACAGCCACGCCCACTGGCCGTACCCTGTCTGTTTACCTAGCCCGACATGCCACGTAGTAGATGAAGCAGCGCACTTAATTTATGTTTGTTGTGGCTGTTTTAATTTTCATAGAATTTCATGTTGTGCGATTACTCCAACACAAACACACTCGCAGACTATACAAACATGGCAATAGTTCTCATAGAGTCGGAGGCGTGGGCGTGGCATGCAATTGTTTTTGCGCTCGACTGCCAACGCCTCGCAGCGCAGCTGCAAAAATTTGTTGAAACATTCCAAAACACAGGCAAACTTCTAGCAGTCGACTTGATACACTGACAGCTCTTTAAAATTAAAAGGAAATACCAGAAAAAAATAAAATAAAATATAGAACCGTTCAAATTAAATAGACAACTTAATATTAGGAAATAATGAAATGAAGTTAGTTAAAGTCCAAGTGCACTTGAGTTAAGTAGACAGATCTGTAAAATATAAATTTATTATTTATATATATTTAAAGGCATTTAAATTGTTAAATACTCCGAGTTAGGGTATAAGCCTTCGACGCTTATGCATACAAAATTACACACAGAACAAAAGGAGCCAAACGAGAATTTTAATTAATTTGCGAGCAAACAAATTGACAGAAAAATGTAAACTATTAAAACAATAATTAATGCAATCAAAGCTTTTATCTAATTTTATTTAATTACGCTCATTTTGTTAGGAAGGTTAAATAGTTATTCGTTTTAATTTCCAAAATCACAAAGCTTTTCACTGCTCAATTGCTGTTGAATTGTTAACTAACCTAGATATGCGCATTAAATCTATGCTATATGCATATGTATATGTACATATATAGGAACGAAGGCAACAAAGTTATTTGTAATGGAAACAGCTAAAATGCAATTGCTTTAAATCTTATTAACCATGCATATATATTGAGAAAGTAATAAAAAAATAAACATGTACATAAAAAATAAATATAATATTTAATTTAATTGGATATTCAAAGTAAAGAAAACAACAATGTTTACATATCAAAGCTCAAGGCAGGTTATCATAGGCTATCATAAGCAACAGCTGACATACATATGCATACTATTCAATCGCGATTGGCTGCTAATATTGCAATAGTATTAGTGTGAGTCTGAGCGCTAGCATAGAGTTGTAAAATAATTGCCGATTGAGTTTGCGTGTGTTAATTGTACTCAGCTCATTTTTGTCTGGCAGCCGCTTCTACTCACTGTGAGAGAGCGAGACAAACATAGCTGTTGCTGAACGTTGATTCTGCTGTTGCTGAGTGAGAACAAGATGACCGGTTAGGCCGAATGGCCTGCAAAGCTCAGAGGCTCTGAGCTATACTATAGCCGTGGTATAGCCCTGGTATGGTAGCCCTGGTATGGTAGCCCTGGTATAGTAGCCCTGGTATGGTAGCCCTGGTATAGCCCTGGTATGGTAGCCCTGGTATAGCCTTCCAGGGCTCTTCCAGGGCTCTACCAGGGCTCTTCCAGGGCTGTACCAGTGCTTTACTCGGGCTCAACCTGCCAGGGCTCTATACCTACCTACCTACCTGCCAGAAGATAAGAAACATTTTTATAAAAGAGAAAGAAAACACATATATAATTATATATAAATACATATTATTTTTATTATTTCATTAATATATACCTTTTTTAATTTAAAAAAATATGTCATTAATAAATACAGCTTTTTTCACAAAAAAAATTTCAAAAAAAGAAATAAATAATTTATAAATTAATTTTTTTATGATAAAAGAAGTTTTTGTTTTTTTATAATATTTTTTTTATTGATAAGTAAATGTTATATATATATATATTTTGTTAATGATAAAAGAAGTTTCTGATTTTTTTTATGACAAATTTTTTAGTATTAAGTAAATAAATTTTTTTTTATATATTTCTTTAAATGATAAAAGAAGTTTCTGTTTTTATACCCTGAACCCATTAAAAATGGGTAAGAAGGGTATAATGGTTTTGTTGCAGCCCAAATGTATGTAATGATATAATTACGCGGGGTTTAGACTATTTCCTAGTCAGGCACCTCCGACTAGAGTTGTTGTTTGTGAATTAAGTACAATAATATTTGTAGTAGTTAGATAATGATTGTTATGCTAATGATCATTTTGCTGACCGACTCTACCGAACTAAACAGTTAGCGCTCTTATTTCCCACTCAATGATCGACTGTAACAATCGACTCATGACCTCGACCGAGCTGAGCTCGAAAGAGTTGAGCATAACTTTTGGCGGGAGTTTTACCCTATATAAGGGCAAGCCGTCTGCCCAGTTCTTCAGTTGGTTTCCTGACCCCTTGATGGTCAGTCGTGCTGTGCAGTGCAGTGTAGTGTAGTGTCTTCTCCTCCTCCTCCTCCTCCTCCTCCTGCTGCTCCTCCTCCTCTTCTTCTTCTGGATTTGGTAAGTATTTAGTTAATAATTTTAGTATTAAATATATTAAGCAAAATTGTATTAGTTATAACTATTTTTTTAAGCAAATATTTTACTAATAATTGTTTTTTTTTCCCAATTCTCTCCTGCTTCCATCTCAATCGCTGCTGGACTCTCTACGTCTGCTGCACTCTCTACCTCTGCTGGACTCTCCTGCTACTGGAACCTCTATCTGGATTGGACTCTCTATCTGCCCGCCTCTCTACTGCTGCCGACTTTCTGCCAATCTACCGTTAACCGACACACTACTGCTGCCCGCCTCTCTACTGCTCCTCGCCTCTCTACTGCTCCGCGCCTCTACTGCTGCCGACTCTCTGCCAATCTACCGTTAACCGACACACTACTGCTGCCCGCCTCTCTACTGCTGCCCTCCTCGCTACTGCTGCCCTCCTCTCTACTGCTGCCCGACTTTCAAACACTCTACCGTTAACCGACACACTACTGCTGCCCGCCTCTCTACTGCTGCCCGACTCTCAAACACTCTACAGCCCTGGTACAGCCCTGGTACAGCCCTGGTACAGCCCTGGTACAGCCCTGGTACAGCCCTGGTACAGCCCTGGTACAGCCCTGGTATAGCCCTGGTATAGGCCTGGTACAGCCCTGGTACAGCCCTGGTACAGCCCTGGTACAGCCCTGGTACAGCCCTGGTACAGCCCTGGTACAGCCCTGGTACAGCCCTGGTACAGCCCTGGTACAGCCCTGGTACAGCCATGGTACAGCCCTGGTACAGCCCTGGTACAGCCCTGGTACAGCCCTGGTACAGCCCTGGTATAGCCCTGGTATGGTGGCCCTGGTATGGTGGCCCTAGTATGGTGGCCCTGGTATGGTGGCCCTGGTATGGTAGCCCTGGTATGGTAGCCCTGGTATGGTAGCCCTGGTATGGTAGCTCTGGTATGGTAGAGGACGGTCTCCTGTATGCTGTATGCTGCATACAGCAGACGGTCTCCTGTCTGCTGTATGCTGCATACAGCAGACGGTCTCCTGTATGCTGCATACAGCAGACGGTCTCCTGTATGCTGCATACAGCAGACGGTCTCCTGTATGCTGCATACAGCAGACGGTCTCCTGTATGCTGCATACAGCAGACGGTCTCCTGTATGCTGCATACAGCAGACGGTCTCCTGTCTGCTGCATACAGCAGACGGTCTCCTGTATGCTGCATACAGCAGACGGTCTCCTGTATGCTGTATGCTGCATACAGCAGACGGTCTCCTGTCTGCTGCATACAGCAGACGGTCTCCTGTATGCTGCATACAGCAGACGGTCTCCTGTCTGCTGCATACAGCAGACGGTCTCCTGTCTGCTGCATACAGCAGACGGTCTCCTGTCTGCTGCATACAGCAGACGGTCTCCTGTCTGCTGCATACAGCAGACGGTCTCCTGTATGCTGCATACAGCAGACGGTCTCCTGTCTGCTGCATACAGCAGACGGTCTCCTGTCTGCTGCATACAGCAGACGGTCTCCTGTATGCTGCATACAGCAGACGGTCTCCTGTCTGCTGCATACAGCAGACGGTCTCCTGTATGCTGCATACAGCAGACGGTCTCCTGTCTGCTGCATACAGCAGACGGTCTCCTGTATGCTGCATACAGGAGACGGTCTCCTGTCTGCTGTATGCTGCATACAGCAGACGGTCTCCTGTATGCTGCATACAGCAGACGGTCTCCTGTCTGCTGCATACAGCAGACGGTCTCCTGTCTGCTGCATACAGCAGACGGTCTCCTGTATGCTGCATACAGCAGACGGTCTCCTGTCTGCTGCATACAGCAGACGGTCTCCTGTATGCTGCATACAGCAGACGGTCTCCTGTCTGCTGCATACAGCAGACGGTCTCCTGTATGCTGCATGCAGCAGACGGTCTCCTGTATGCTGTATGCTGCATACAGCAGACGGTCTCCTGTCTGCTGCATACAGCAGACGGTCTCCTGTCTGCTGCATACAGCAGACGGTCTCCTGTATGCTGCATACAGCAGACGGTCTCCTGTCTGCTGCATACAGCAGACGGTCTCCTGTATGCTGCATACAGCAGACGGTCTCCTGTCTGCTGCATACAGCAGACGGTCTCCTGTATGCTGCATACAGCAGACGGTCTCCTGTCTGCTGCATACAGCAGACGGTCTCCTGTATGCTGCATACAGCAGACGGTCTCCTGTCTGCTGCATACAGCAGACGGTCTCCTGTATGCTGCATACAGCAGACGGTCTCCTGTCTGCTGCATACAGCAGACGGTCTCCTGTCTGCTGCATACAGCAGACGGTCTCCTGTCTGCTGCATACAGCAGACGGTCTCCTGTCTGCTGCATACAGCAGACGGTCTCCTGTCTGCTGCATACAGCAGACGGTCTCCTGTCTGCTGCATACAGCAGACGGTCTCCTGTCTGCTGCATACAGCAGACGGTCTCCTGTCTGCTGCATACAGCAGACGGTCTCCTGTCTGCTGCATACAGCAGACGGTCTCCTGTATGCTGCATACAGCAGACGGTCTCCTGTCTGCTGCATACAGCAGACGGTCTGCTGTCTGCTGCATACAGCAGACGGTCTCCTGTATGCTGCATACAGCAGACGGTCTCCTGTATGCTGCATACAGCAGACGGTCTCCTGTATGCTGTATGCTGCATACAGCAGACGGTCTCCTGTATGCTGCATACAGCAGACGGTCTCCTGTCTGCTGCATACAGCAGACGGTCTCCTGTCTGCTGCATACAGCAGACGGTCTCCTGTATGCTGTATGCTGCATACAGCAGACGGTCTCCTGTATGCTGCATACAGCAGACGGTCTCCTGTATGCTGCATACAGCAGACGGTCTCCTGTATGCTGCATACAGCAGACGGTCTCCTGTATGCTGCATACAGCAGACGGTCTCCTGTCTGCTGCATACAGCAGACGGTCTCCTGTATGCTGCATACAGCAGACGGTCTCCTGTCTGCTGTATGCTGCATACAGCAGACGGTCTCCTGTCTGCTGCATACAGCAGACGGTCTCCTGTATGCTGCATACAGCAGACGGTCTCCTGTCTGCTGTATGCTGCATACAGCAGACAGTCTCCTGTCTGCTGCATACAGCAGACGGTCTCCTGTCTGCTGCATACAGCAGACGGTCTCCTGTCTGCTGCATACAGCAGACGGTCTCCTGTATGCTGCATACAGCAGACGGTCTCCTGTATGCTGCATACAGCAGACGGTCTCCTGTATGCTGCATACAGCAGACGGTCTCCTGTCTGCTGCATACAGCAGACGGTCTCCTGTCTGCTGCATACAGCAGACGGTCTCCTGTCTGCTGCATACAGCAGACGGTCTCCTGTCTGCTGCATACAGCAGACGGTCTCCTGTCTGCTGCATACAGCAGACGGTCTCCTGTCTGCTGCATACAGCAGACGGTCTCCTGTATGCTGCATACAGCAGACGGTCTCCTGTCTGCTGTATGCTGCATACAGCAGACAGTCTCCTGTCTGCTGCATACAGCAGACGGTCTCCCTGTCTGCTGCATACAGCAGACGGTCTTCTGTATGCAGCAGACAGGAGACCGTCTGCTGTATGCAGCATACAGGAGACCGTCTGCTGTATGCAGCAGACAGGAGACCGTCTGCTGTATGCAGCAGACAGGAGACCGTCTGCTGTATGCAGCAGACAGGAGACCGTCTGCTGTATGCAGCAGACAGGAGACCGTCTGCTGTATGCAGCATACAGCAGACAGGAGACCGTCTGCTGTATGCAGCATACAGGAGACCGTCTGCTGTATGCAGCAGACAGGAGACCGTCTGCTGTATGCAGCAGACAGGAGACCGTCTGCTGTATGCAGCATACAGGAGACCGTCTGCTGTATGCAGCAGACAGGAGACCGTCTGCTGTATGCAGCATACAGGAGACCGTCTGCTGTATGCAGGAGCAGACAGGAGACCGTCTGCTGTATGCAGCATACAGGAGACCGTCTGCTGTATGCAGCAGACAGGAGACGGTCTGCTGTATGCAGCATACAGGAGACCGTCTGCTGTATGCAGCAGACAGGATACCGTCTGCTGTATGCAGCATACAGGAGACCGTCTGCTGTATGCAGCAGACAGGAGACCGTCTGCTGTATGCAGCAGACAGGAGACCGTCTGCTGTATGCAGCAGACAGGAGACCGTCTGCTGTATGCAGCATACAGGAGACCGTCTGCTGTATGCAGCATACAGGAGACCGTCTACTGTATGCAGCAGACAGGAGACCGTCTGCTGTATGCAGCAGACAGGAGACCGTCTGCTGTATGCAGCAGACAGGAGACCGTCTGCTGTATGCAGCAGACAGGAGACCGTCTGCTGTATGCAGCATACAGCAGACAGGGAGACCGTCTGCTGTATGCAGCATACAGCAGACAGGAGACCGTCTGCTGTATGCAGCAGACAGGAGACCGTCTGCTGTATGCAGCAGACAGGAGACCGTCTGCTGTATGCAGCAGACAGGAGACCGTCTGCTGTATGCAGCAGACAGGGAGACCGTCTGCTGTATGCAGCAGACAGGAGACCGTCTGCTGTATGCAGCAGACAGGAGACCGTCTGCTGTATGCAGCAGACAGGAGACCGTCTGCTGTATGCAGCAGACAGGAGACCGTCTGCTGTATGCAGCAGACAGGAGACCGTCTGCTGTATGCAGCAGACAGGAGACCGTCTGCTGTATGCAGCAGACAGGAGACCGTCTGCTGTATGCAGCAGACAGGAGACCGTCTGCTGTATGCAGCATACAGCAGACAGGAGACCGTCTGCTGTATGCAGCATACAGGAGACCGTCTGCTGTATGCAGCAGACAGGAGACCGTCTGCTGTATGCAGCATGATACAGGAGACCGTCTGCTGTATGCAGCAGACAGGAGACCGTCTGCTGTATGCAGCATACAGGAGACCGTCTGCTGTATGCAGCAGACAGGAGACCGTCTGCTGTATGCAGCATACAGGAGACCGTCTGCTGTATGCAGCAGACAGGAGACCGTCTGCTGTATGCAGCATACAGGAGACCGTCTGCTGTATGCAGCAGACAGGAGACCGTCTGCTGTATGCAGCATAGAGGAGACCGTCTGCTGTATGCAGCAGACAGGAGACCGTCTGCTGTATGCAGCAGACAGGAGACCGTCTGCTGTATGCAGCATACAGGAGACCGTCTACTGTATGCAGCAGACAGGAGACCGTCTGCTGTATGCAGCAGACAGGAGACCGTCTGCTGTATGCAGCATACAGGAGACCGTCTGCTGTATGCAGCATACAGGAGACCGTCTGCTGTATGCAGCATACAGGAGACCGTCTACTGTATGCAGCAGACAGGAGACCGTCTGCTGTATGCAGCAGACAGGAGACCGTCTGCTGTATGCAGCAGACAGGAGACCGTCTGCTGTATGCAGCAGACAGGAGACCGTCTGCTGTATGCAGCATACAGCAGACAGGAGACCGTCTGCTGTATGCAGCAGACAGGAGACCGTCTGCTGTATGCAGCAGACAGGAGACCGTCTGCTGTATGCAGCATACAGGAGACCGTCTGCTGTATGCAGCATACAGGAGACCGTCTGCTGTATGCAGCATACAGGAGACCGTCTGCTGTATGCAGCAGACAGGAGACCGTCTGCTGTATGCAGCATACAGGAGACCGTCTGCTGTATGCAGCATACAGGAGACCGTCTGCTGTATGCAGCATACAGGAGACCGTCTGCTGTATGCAGCATACAGGAGACGGTCTCCTGTCTGCTGCATACAGCAGACGGTCTCCTGTCTGCTGCATACAGCAGACGGTCTCCTGTCTGCTGCATACAGCAGACGGTCTCCTGTCTGCTGTATGCTGCATACAGCAGACGGTCTCCTGTCTGCTGCATACAGCAGACGGTCTCCTGTCTGCTGCATACAGTAGACGGTCTCCTGTATGCTGCATACAGCAGACGGTCTCCTGTATGCTGCATACAGCAGACGGTCTCCTGTATGCTGCATACAGCAGACGGTCTCCTGTATGCTGCATACAGCAGACGGTCTCCTGTCTGCTGCATACAGCAGACGGTCTCCTGTATGCTGTATGCAGCATACAGCAGACGGTCTCCTGTCTGCTGCATACAGCAGACGGTCTCCTGTATGCTGCATACAGCAGACGGTCTCCTGTATGCTGCATACATCAGACGGTCTCCTGTCTGCTGTATGCTGCATACAGCAGACGGTCTCCTGTCTGCTGTATGCTGCATACAGCAGACGGTCTCCTGTATGCTGCATACAGCAGACGGTCTCCTGTCTGCTGCATACAGCAGACGGTCTCCTGTCTGCTGCATACAGCAGACGGTCTCCTGTATGCTGCATATAGCAGACGGTCTCCTGTATGCTGCATACAGCAGACGGTCTCCTATATGCTGCATACAGCAGACGGTCTCCTGTCTGCTGCATACAGCAGACGGTCTCCTGTATGCTGTATGCTGCATACAGCAGACGGTCTCCTGTCTGCTGCATACAGCAGACGGTCTCCTGTCTGCTGCATACAGCAGACGGTCTCCTGTCTGCTGCATACAGCAGACGGTCTCCTCTATGCTGCATACAGCAGACGGTCCCCTGTATGCTGCATACAGCAGACGGTCTCCTGTCTGCTGCATACAGCAGACGGTCTCCTGTCTGCTGCATACAGCAGACGGTCTCCTGTATGCTGTATGCTGCATACAGCAGACGGTCTCCTGTCTGCTGCATACAGCAGACGGTCTCCTGTATGCTGCATACAGCAGACGGTCTCCTGTATGCTGCATACAGCAGACGGTCTCCTGTCTGCTGCATACAGCAGACGGTCTCCTGTATGCAGCATACAGCAGACGGTCTCCTGTCTGCTGCATACAGCAGACGGTCTCCTGTATGCTGCATACAGCAGACGGTCTCCTGTATGCTGCATACAGCAGACGGTCTCCTGTATGCTGCATACAGCAGACGGTCTCCTGTCTGCTGCATACAGCAGACGGTCTCCTGTCTGCTGCATACAGCAGACGGTCTCCTGTCTGCTGCATACAGCAGACGGTCTCCTGTATGCTGCATACAGCAGACGGTCTCCTGTCTGCTGCATACAGCAGACGGTCTCCTGTCTGCTGCATACAGCAGACGGTCTCCTGTATGCTGCATACAGCAGACGGTCTCCTGTATGCTGCATACAGCAGACGGTCTCCTGTCTGCTGCATACAGCAGACGGTCTCCTGTCTGCTGCATACAGCAGACGGTCTCCTGTATGCTGCATACAGCAGACGGTCTCCTGTATGCTGCATACAGCAGACGGTCTCCTGTATGCTGCATACAGCAGACGGTCTCCTGTATGCTGCATACAGCAGACGGTCTCCTGTCTGCTGCATACAGCAGACGGTCTCCTGTCTGCTGCATACAGCAGACGGTCTCCTGTATGCTGCATACAGCAGACGGTCTCCTGTATGCTGCATACAGCAGACGGTCTCCTGTATGCTGCATACAGCAGACGGTCTCCTGTATGCAGCAGACAGGAGACGGCAGACGGTCTCCTGTCTGCTGCATACAGCAGACGGTCTCCTGTCTGCTGCATACAGCAGACGGTCTCCTGTCTGCTGCATACAGCAGACGGTCTCCTGTCTGCTGCATACAGCAGACGGTCTCCTGTATGCTGCATACAGCAGACGGTCTCCTGTCTGCTGCATACAGCAGACGGTCTCCTGTATGCTGCATACAGCAGACGGTCTCCTGTCTGCTGCATACAGCAGACGGTCTCCTGTATGCTGCATACAGCAGACGGTCCCCTGTATGCTGCATACAGCAGACGGTCCCCTGTATGCTGCATACAGCAGACGGTCTCCTGTCTGCTGCATACAGCAGACGGTCTCCTGTATGCTGCATACAGCAGACGGTCTCCTGTCTGCTGCATACAGCAGACGGTCTCCTATATGCTGCATACAGCAGACGGTCTCCTGTCTGCTGCATACAGCAGACGGTCTCCTGTCTGCTGCATACAGCAGACGGTCTCCTGTATGCTGCATACAGCAGACGGTCTCCTGTATGCTGCATACAGCAGACGGTCTCCTGTATGCTGCATACAGCAGACGGTCTCCTGTCTGCTGCATACAGCAGACGGTCTCCTGTATGCTGCATACAGCAGACGGTCTCCTGTCTGCTGCATACAGCAGACGGTCTCCTGTATGCTGCATACAGCAGACGGTCTCCTGTATGCTGCATACAGCAGACGGTCTCCTGTATGCTGCATACAGCAGACGGTCTCCTGTATGCAGCAGACAGGAGACGGCAGACGGTCTCCTGTCTGCTGCATACAGCAGACGGTCTCCTGTCTGCTGCATACAGCAGACGGTCTCCTGTATGCTGCATACAGCAGACGGTCTCCTGTATGCTGCATACAGCAGACGGTCTCCTGTCTGCTGCATACAGCAGACGGTCTCCTGTATGCTGCATACAGCAGACGGTCCCCTGTATGCTGCATACAGCAGACGGTCCCCTGTATGCTGCATACAGCAGACGGTCTCCTGTCTGCTGCATACAGCAGACGGTCTCCTGTATGCTGCATACAGCAGACGGTCTCCTGTCTGCTGCATACAGCAGACGGTCTCCTGTCTGCTGCATACAGCAGACGGTCTCCTATATGCTGCATACAGCAGACGGTCTCCTGTCTGCTGCATACAGCAGACGGTCTCCTGTCTGCTGTATGCTGCATACAGCAGACGGTCTCCTGTCTGCTGTATGCTGCATACAGCAGACGGTCTCCTGTCTGCTGCATACAGCAGACGGTCTCCTGTATGCTGCATACAGCAGACGGTCTCCTGTCTGCTGCATACAGCAGACGGTCTCCTGTATGCTGCATACAGCAGACGGTCTCCTGTATGCTGCATACAGCAGACGGTCTCCTGTCTGCTGCATACAGCAGACGGTCTCCTGTATGCTGCATACAGCAGACGGTCTCCTGTCTGCTGCATACAGCAGACGGTCTCCTGTATGCTGCATACAGCAGACGGTCTCCTGTCTGCTGCATACAGCAGACGGTCTCCTGTATGCTGCATACAGCAGACGGTCTCCTGTATGCTGCATACAGCAGACGGTCTCCTGTCTGCTGCATACAGCAGACGGTCTCCTGTATGCTGCATACAGCAGACGGTCCCCTGTATGCTGCATACAGCAGACGGTCCCCTGTATGCTGCATACAGCAGACGGTCTCCTGTATGCTGCATACAGCAGACGGTCTCCTGTCTGCTGCATACAGCAGACGGTCTCCTGTCTGCTGCATACAGCAGACGGTCTCCTATATGCTGCATACAGCAGACGGTCTCCTGTCTGCTGCATACAGCAGACGGTCTCCTCTCTGCTGCATACAGCAGACGGTCTCCTGTATGCTGCATACAGCAGACGGTCTCCTGTCTGCTGTATGCTGCATACAGCAGACGGTCTCCTGTCTGCTGCATACAGCAGACGGTCTCCTGTATGCTGCATACAGCAGACGGTCTCCTGTCTGCTGCATACAGCAGACGGTCTCCTGTCTGCTGCATACAGCAGACGGTCTCCTGTCTGCTGCATACAGCAGACGGTCTCCTGTCTGCTGCATACAGCAGACGGTCTCCTGTCTGCTGCATACAGCAGACGGTCTCCTGTCTGTTGCATACAGCAGACGGTCTCCTGTATGCTGCATACAGCAGACGGTCTCCTGTCTGCTGCATACAGCAGACGGTCTCCTGTCTGCTGTATACTGCATACAGCAGACGGTCTCCTGTATGCTGCATACAGCAGACGGTCTCCTGTATGCTGCATACAGCAGACGGTCTCCTGTCTGCTGCATACAGCAGACGGTCTCCTGTCTGCTGCATACAACAGACGGTCTCCTGTATGCTGTATACAGCAGACGGTCTCCTGTATGCTGTATGCTGCATACAGCAGACGGTCTCCTGTATGCTGTATGCTGCATACAGCAGACGGTCTCCTGTATGCTGCATACAGCAGACGGTCTCCTGTATGCTGCATACAGCAGACGGTCTCCTGTATGCTGCATACAGCAGACGGTCTCCTGCCTGCTGCATACAGCAGACGGTCTCCTGTATGCTGCATACAGCAGACGGTCTCCTGTATGCTGCATACAGCAGACGGTCTCCTGCCTGCTGCATACAGCAGACGGTCTCCTGTATGCTGCATACAGCAGACGGTCTCCTGTATGCTGCATACAGCAGACGGTCTCCTGTATGCTGCATACAGCAGACGGTCTCCTGTATGCTGCATACAGCAGACGGTCTCCTGTATGCTGCATACAGCAGACGGTCTCCTGTCTGCTGCATACAGCAGACGGTCTCCTGTATGCTGCATACAGCAGACGGTCTCCTGTATGCTGCATACAGCAGACGGTCTCCTGTATGCTGCATACAGCAGACGGTCTCCTGTATGCTGCATACAGCAGACGGTCTCCTGCCTGCTGCATACAGCAGACGGTCTCCTGTATGCTGCATACAGCAGACGGTCTCCTGTATGCTGCATACAGCAGACGGTCTCCTGTATGCTGCATACAGCAGACGGTCTCCTGTCTGCTGCATACAGCAGACGGTCTCCTGTATGCTGCATACAGCAGACGGTCTCCTGTCTGCTGTATGCTGCATACAGCAGACGGTCTCCTGTATGCTGCATACAGCAGACGGTCTCCTGTATGCTGCATACAGCAGACGGTCTCCTGTCTGCTGTATGCTGCATACAGCAGACGGTCTCCTGTCTGCTGCATACAGCAGACGGTCTCCTGTCTGCTGCATACAGCAGACGGTCTCCTGTATGCTGCATACAGCAGACGGTCTCCTGTCTGCTGCATACAGCAGACGGTCTCCTGTCTGCTGTATGCTGCATACAGCAGACGGTCTCCTGTATGCTGCATACAGCAGACGGTCTCCTGTATGCTGCATACAGCAGACGGTCTCCTGTCTGCTGCATACAGCAGACGGTCTCCTGTCTGCTGCATACAACAGACGGTCTCCTGTATGCTGTATACAGCAGACGGTCTCCTGTATGCTGTATGCTGCATACAGCAGACGGTCTCCTGTATGCTGTATGCTGCATACAGCAGACGGTCTCCTGTATGCTGCATACAGCAGACGGTCTCCTGTATGCTGCATACAGCAGACGGTCTCCTGCCTGCTGCATACAGCAGACGGTCTCCTGCCTGCTGCATACAGCAGACGGTCTCCTGTATGCTGCATACAGCAGACGGTCTCCTGCCTGCTGCATACAGCAGACGGTCTCCTGTATGCTGCATACAGCAGACGGTCTCCTGTATGCTGCATACAGCAGACGGTCTCCTGTATGCTGCATACAGCAGACGGTCTCCTGTATGCTGCATACAGCAGACGGTCTCCTGTATGCTGCATACAGCAGACGGTCTCCTGTATGCTGCATACAGCAGACGGTCTCCTGTCTGCTGCATACAGCAGACGGTCTCCTGTATGCTGCATACAGCAGACGGTCTCCTGTATGCTGCATACAGCAGACGGTCTCCTGTCTGCTGCATACAGCAGACGGTCTCCTGTATGCTGCATACAGCAGACGGTCTCCTGTATGCTGCATACAGCAGACGGTCTCCTGTATGCTGCATACAGCAGACGGTCTCCTGTATGCTGCATACAGCAGACGGTCTCCTGCCTGCTGCATACAGCAGACGGTCTCCTGTATGCTGCATACAGCAGACGGTCTCCTGTATGCTGCATACAGCAGACGGTCTCCTGTATGCTGCATACAGCAGACGGTCTCCTGTATGCTGCATACAGCAGACGGTCTCCTGTCTGCTGCATACAGCAGACGGTCTCCTGTCTGCTGCATACAGCAGACGGTCTCCTGTATGCTGCATACAGCAGACGGTCTCCTGTCTGCTGTATGCTGCATACAGCAGACGGTCTCCTGTATGCTGCATACAGCAGACGGTCTCCTGTATGCTGCATACAGCAGACGGTCTCCTGTATGCTGCATACAGCAGACGGTCTCCTGTATGCTGCATACAGCAGACGGTCTCCTGTCTGCTGTATGCTGCATACAGCAGACGGTCTCCTGTCTGCTGCATACAGCAGACGGTCTCCTGTCTGCTGCATACAGCAGACGGTCTCCTGTCTGCTGCATACAGCAGACGGTCTCCTGTATGCTGCATACAGCAGACGGTCTCCTGTCTGCTGCATACAGCAGACGGTCTCCTGTCTGCTGCGTACAGCAGACGGTCTCCTGTCTGCTGCATACAGCAGACGGTCTCCTGTCTGCTGCATACAGCAGACGGTCTCCTGTCTGCTGCATACAGCAGACGGTCTCCTGTCTGCTGCATACAGCAGACGGTCTCTTGTCTGCTGCATACAGCAGACGGTCTCCTATATGCCGCATACAGCAGACGGTCTCCTGTCTGCTGCATACAGCAGACGGTCTCCTGTATGCTGCATACAGCAGACGGTCTCCTGTATGCTGCATACAGCAGACGGTCTCCTGTCTGCTGCATACAGCAGACGGTCTCCTGTCTGCTGCATACAGCAGACGGTCTCCTGTCTGCTGCATACAGCAGACGGTCTCCTGTCTGCTGCATACAGCAGACGGTCTCCTGTCTGCTGCATACAGCAGACGGTCTCCTGTCTGCTGTATGCTGCATACAGCAGACGGTCTCCTGTATGCTGCATACAGCAGACGGTCTCCTGTCTGCTGCATACAGCAGACGGTCTCCTGTCTGCTGCATACAGCAGACGGTCTCCTGTCTGCTGCATACAGCAGACGGTCTCCAGTATTCTGCATACAGCAGACGGTCTCCTGTATGCTGTATGCTGCATACAGCAGACGGTCTCCTGTATGCTGTATGCTGCATACAGCAGACGGTCTCCTGTATGCTGCATACAGCAGACGGTCTCCTGTATGCTGCATACAGCAGACGGTCTGCTGTATGCAGAATACAGGAGACCGTCTGCTGTATGCAGCAGACAGGAGACCGTCTGCTGTATGTAGCAGACAGGAGACCGTCTGCTGTATGCAGCAGACAGGAGACCGTCTGCTGTATGCAGCATACAGGAGACCGTCTGCTGTATGCAGCAGACAGGAGACCGTCTGCTGTATGCAGCAGACAGGAGACCGTCTGCTGTACGCAGCAGACAGGAGACCGTCTGCTGTATGCAGCATACAGGAGACCGTCTGCTGTATGCAGCAGACAGGAGACCGTCTGCTGTATGCAGCAGACAGGAGACCGTCTGCTGTATGCAGCAGACAGGAGACCGTCTGCTGTATGCAGCAGACAGGAGACCGTCTGCTGTATGCAGCAGACAGGAGACCGTCTGCTGTATGCAGCATACAGGAGACCGTCTGCTGTATGCAGCAGACAGGAGACCGTCCGCTGTACGCAGCATACAGCATACAGGAGACCGTCTGCTGTATGCAGCAGACAGGAGACCGTCTGCTGTATGCAGCATACAGGAGACCGTCTGCTGTATGCAGCAGACAGGAGACCGTCTGCTGTATGCAGCAGACAGGAGACCGTCTGCTGTATGCAGCATACAGGAGACCGTCTGCTGTATGCAGCATACAGCAGACAGGAGACCGTCTGCTGTATGCAGCAGACAGGAGACCGTCTGCTGTATGCAGCATACAGGAGACCGTCTGCTGTATGCAGCAGACAGGAGACCGTCTGCTGTATGCAGCAGACAGGAGACCGTCTGCTGTATGCAGCAGACAGGAGACCGTCTGCTGTATGCAGCAGACAGGAGACCGTCTGCTGTATGCAGCAGACAGGAGACCGTCTGCTGTATGCAGCAGACAGGAGACCGTCTGCTGTATGCAGCATACAAGAGACCGTCTGCTGTATGCAGCAGACAGGAGACCGTCTGCTGTATGCAGCATACAGGAGACCGTCTGCTGTATGCAGCAGACAGGAGACCGTCTGCTGTATGCAGCATACAGGAGACCGTCTGCTGTATGCAGCAGACAGGAGACCGTCTGCTGTATGCAGCATACAGGAGACCGTCTGCTGTATGCAGCATACAGGAGACCGTCTGCTGTATGCAGCAGACAGGAGACCGTCTGCTGTATGCAGCATACAGGAGACCGTCTGCTGTATGCAGCAGACAGGAGACCGTCTGCTGTACGCAGCATACAGCATACAGGAGACCGTCTGCTGTATGCAGCAGACAGGAGACCGTCTGCTGTATGCAGCATACAGGAGACCGTCTGCTGTATGCAGCAGACAGGAGACCGTCTGCTGTATGCAGCAGACAGGAGACCGTCTGCTGTATGCAGCAGACAGGAGACCGTCTGCTGTATGCAGCATACAGCATACAGGAGACCGTCTGCTGTATGCAGCAGACAGGAGACCGTCTGCTGTATGCAGCATACAGCATACAGGAGACCGTCTGCTGTATGCAGCATACAGCAGACAGGAGACCGTCTGCTGTATGCAGCAGACAGGAGACCGTCTTCTGTATGCAGCATACAGGAGACCGTCTGCTGTATGCAGCAGACAGGAGACCGTCTGCTGTATGCAGCAGACAGGAGACCGTCTGCTGTATGCAGCAGACAGGAGACCGTCAGCTGTATGCAGCAGACAGGGAGACCGTCTGCTGTATGCAGCAGACAGGAGACCGTCTGCTGTATGCAGCAGACAGGAGACCGTCTGCTGTATGCAGCAGACAGGAGACCGTCTGCTGTATGCAGCATACAGGAGACCGTCTGCTGTATGCAGCAGACAGGAGACCGTCTGCTGTATGCAGCAGACAGGAGACCGTCTGCTGTATGCAGCATACAGGAGACCGTCTGCTGTATGCAGCAGACAGGAGACCGTCTGCTGTATGCAGCAGACAGGAGACCGTCTGCTGTATGCAGCATACAGGAGACCGTCTGCTGTATGCAGCAGACAGGAGACCGTCTGCTGTATGCAGCATACAGCATACAGGAGACCGTCTGCTGTATGCAGCAGACAGGAGACCGTCTGCTGTATGCAGCATACAGGAGACCGTCTGCTGTATGCAGCATACAGGAGACCGTCTGCTGTATGCAGCAGACAGGAGACCGTCTGCTGTATGCAGCAGACAGGAGACCGTCTGCTGTATGCAGCAGACAGGAGACCGTCTGCTGTATGCAGCATACAGGAGACCGTCTGCTGTATGCAGCATACAGCATACAGGAGACCGTCTGCTGTATGCAGCAGACAGGAGACCGTCTGCTGTATGCAGCATACAGGAGACCGTCTGCTGTATGCAGCATACAGGAGACCGTCTGCTGTATGCAGCAGACAGGAGACCGTCTGCTGTATGCAGCAGACAGGAGACCGTCTGCTGTATGCAGCAGACAGGAGACCGTCTGCTGTATGCAGCAGACAGGAGACCGTCTGCTGTATGCAGCATACAGGAGACCGTCTGCTGTATGCAGCAGACAGAAGACCGTCTGCTGTATGCAGCATACAGGAGACCGTCTGCTGTATGCAGCATACAGGAGACCGTCTGCTGTATGCAGCAGACAGGAGACCGTCTGCTGTATGCAGCAGACAGGAGACCGTCTGCTGTATGCAGCAGACAGGAGACCGTCTGCTGTATGCAGCATACAGGAGACCGTCTGCTGTATGCAGCAGACAGGAGACCGTCTGCTGTATGCAGCATACAGCATACAGGAGACCGTCTGCTGTATGCAGCATACAGGAGACCGTCTGCTGTATGCAGCATACAGGAGACCGTCTGCTGTATGCAGCATACAGGAGACCGTCTGCTGTATGCAGCATACAGGAGACCGTCTGCTGTATGCAGCAGACAGGAGACCGTCTGCTGTATGCAGCAGACAGGAGACCGTCTGCTGTATGCAGCATACGAGGAGACCGTCTGCTGTATGCAGCAGACAGGAGACCGTCTGCTGTATGCAGCATACAGGAGACCGTCTGCTGTATGCAGCATACAGGAGACCGTCTGCTGTATGCAGCATACAGCATACAGGAGACCGTCTGCTGTATGCAGCAGACAGGAGACCGTCTGCTGTATGCAACAGACAGGAGACCGTCTGCTGTATGCAGCATACAGGAGACCGTCTGCTGTATGCAGCAGACAGGAGACCGTCTGCTGTATGCAGCAGACAGGAGACCGTCTGCTGTATGCAGCATACAGGAGACCGTCTGCTGTATGCAGCATACAGGAGACCGTCCGCTGTATGCAGCAGACAGGAGACCGTCTGCTGTATGCAGCAGACAGGAGACCGTCTGCTGTATGCAGCATACAGGAGACCGTCTGCTGTATGCAGCAGACAGGAGACCGTCTGCTGTATGCAGCAGACAGGAGACCGTCTGCTGTATGCAGCATACAGGAGACCGTCTGCTGTATGCAGCAGACAGGAGACCGTCTGCTGTATGCAGCAGACAGGAGACCGTCTGCTGTATGCAGCAGACGGGAGACCGTCTGCTGTATGCAGCATACAGGAGACCGTCTGCTGTATGCAGCATACAGGAGACCGTCTGCTGTATGCAGCATACAGGAGACCGTCTGCTGTATGCAGCAGACAGGAGACCGTCTGCTGTATGCAGCAGACAGGAGACCGTCTGCTGTATGCAGCATACAGGAGACCGTCTGCTGTATGCAGCATACAGGAGACCGTCTGCTGTATGCAGCATACAGGAGACCGTCTGCTGTATGCAGCATACAGGAGACCGTCTGCTGTATGCAGCATACAGCATACAGGAGACCGTCTGCTGTATGCAGCAGACAGGAGACCGTCTGCTGTATGCAGCATACAGGAGACCGTCTGCTGTATGCAGCATACAGCATACAGGAGACCGTCTGCTGTATGCAGCAGACAGGAGACCGTCTGCTGTATGCAGCATACAGGAGACCGTCTGCTGTATGCAGCATACAGGAGACCGTCTGCTGTATGCAGCATACAGGAGACCGTCTGCTGTATGCAGCAGACAGGAGACCGTCTGCTGTATGCAGCAGACAGGAGACCGTCTGCTGTATGCAGCATACAGGGAGACCGTCTGCTGTATGCAGCAGACAGGAGACCGTCTGCTGTATGCAGCATAGCAGACAGGAGACCGTCTGCTGTATGCAGCATACAGCAGACAGGAGACCGTCTGCTGTATGCAGCATACAGGAGACCGTCTGCTGTATGCAGCAGACAGGAGACCGTCTGCTGTATGCAGCATACAGGAGACCGTCTGCTGTATGCAGCATACAGGAGACCGTCTGCTGTATGCAGCAGACAGGAGACCGTCTGCTGTATGCAGCATACAGGAGACCGTCTGCTGTATGCAGCATACAGGAGACCGTCTGCTGTATGCAGCAGACAGGAGACCGTCTGCTGTATGCAGCAGACAGGAGACCGTCTGCTGTATGCAGCAGACGGGAGACCGTCTGCTGTATGCAGCAGACAGGAGACCGTCTGCTGTATGCAGCATACAGGAGACCGTCTGCTGTATGCAGCAGACAGGAGACCGTCTGCTGTATGCAGCATACAGGAGACCGTCTGCTGTATGCAGCAGACAGGAGACCGTCTGCTGTATGCAGCAGACAGGAGACCGTCTGCTGTATGCAGCGAGACAGGAGACCGTCTGCTGTATGCAGCAGACAGGAGACCGTCTGCTGTATGCAGCATACAGGAGACCGTCTGCTGTATGCAGCAGACAGGAGACCGTCTGCTGTATGCAGCATACAGGAGACCGTCTGCTGTATGCAGCATACAGGAGACCGTCTGCTGTATGCAGCAGACAGGAGACCGTCTGCTGTATGCAGCATACAGGAGACCGTCTGCTGTATGCAGCAGACAGGAGACCGTCTGCTGTATGCAGCATACAGGAGACCGTCTGCTGTATGCAGCATACAGGAGACCGTCTGCTGTATGCAGCAGACAGGAGACCGTCTGCTGTATGCAGCATACAGGAGACCGTCTGCTGTATGCAGCAGACAGGAGACCGTCTGCTGTATGCAGCATACAGGAGACCGTCTGCTGTATGCAGCAGACAGGAGACCGTCTGCTGTATGCAGCATACAGCATACAGGAGACCGTCTGCTGTATGCAGCAGACAGGAGACCGTCTGCTGTATGCGGCATACAGGAGACCGTCTGCTGTATGCAGCAGACAGGAGACCGTCTGCTGTATGCAGCAGACAGGAGACCGTCTGCTGTATGCAGCAGACAGGAGACCGTCTGCTGTATGCAGCATACAGCATACAGGAGACCGTCTGCTGTATGCAGCAGACAGGAGACCGTCTGCTGTATGCAGCAGACAGGAGACCGTCTTCTGTATGCAGCATACAGGAGACCGTCTGCTGTATGCAGCAGACAGGAGACCGTCTGCTGTATGCAGCAGACAGGAGACCGTCTGCTGTATGCAGCAGACAGGAGACCGTCTGCTGTATGCAGCATACAGGAGACCGTCTGCTGTATGCAGCAGACAGGAGACAGTCTGCTGTATGCAGCAGACAGGAGACAGTCTGCTGTATGCAGCAGACAGGAGACCGTCTGCTGTATGCAGCATACAGGAGACCGTCTGCTGTATGCAGCAGACAGGAGACCGTCTGCTGTATGCAGCATACAGGAGACCGTCTGCTGTATGCAGCATACAGCAGACCGTCTGCTGTATGCAGCAGACAGGAGACCGTCTGCTGTATGCAGCATACAGCATACAGGAGACCGTCTGCTGTATGCAGCAGACAGGAGACCGTCTGCTGTATGCAGCATACAGCATACAGGAGACCGTCTGCTGTATGCAGCAGACAGGAGACCGTCTGCTGTATGCAGCATACAGGAGACCGTCTGCTGTATGCAGCATACAGGAGACCGTCTGCTGTATGCAGCAGACAGGAGACCGTCTGCTGTATGCAGCAGACAGGAGACCGTCTGCTGTATGCAGCAGACAGGAGACCGTCTGCTGTATGCTGCATACAGGAGACCGTCTGCTGTATGCAGCATACAGCATACAGGAGACCGTCTGCTGTATGCAGCAGACAGGAGACCGTCTGCTGTATGCAGCATACAGCAGACCGTCCGCTGTATGCAGCATACAGGAGACCGTCTGCTGTATGCAGCAGACAGGAGACCGTCTGCTGTATGCAGCAGACAGGAGACAGTCTGCTGTATGCAGCATACAGGAGACCGTCTGCTGTATGCAGCAGACAGGAGACCGTCTGCTGTATGCAGCATACAGGAGACCGTCTGCTGTATGCAGCATACAGGAGACCGTCTGCTGTATGCAGCAGACAGGAGACCGTCTGCTGTATGCAGCAGACAGGAGACCGTCTGCTGTATGCAGCAGACAGGAGACCGTCTGCTGTATGCAGCAGACAGGAGACCGTCTGCTGTATGCAGCAGACAGGAGACCGTCTGCTGTATGCAGCATACAGGAGACCGTCTGCTGTATGCAGCAGACAGGAGACCGTCTGCTGTATGCAGCATACAGCATACAGGAGACCGTCTGCTGTATGCAGCATACAGGAGACCGTCTGCTGTATGCAGCATACAGGAGACCGTCTGCTGTATGCAGCAGACAGGAGACCGTCTGCTGTATGCAGCAGACAGGAGACCGTCTGCTGTATGCAGCATACAGGAGACCGTCTGCTGTATGCAGCATACAGGAGACCGTCTGCTGTATGCAGCAGACAGGAGACCGTCTGCTGTATGCAGCAGACAGGAGACAGTCTGCTGTATGCAACAGACAGGGAGACCGTCTGCTGTATGCAGCATACAGGAGACCGTCTGCTGTATGCAGCAGACAGGAGACCGTCTGCTGTATGCAGCAGACAGGAGACCGTCTGCTGTATGCAGCAGACAGGAGACCGTCTGCTGTATGCAGCAGACAGGAGACCGTCTGCTGTATGCAGCAGACAGGAGACCGTCTGCTGTATGCAGCAGACAGGAGACCGTCTGCTGTATGCAGCATACAGGAGACCGTCTGCTGTATGCAGCATACAGCATACAGGAGACCGTCTGCTGTATGCAGCAGACAGGAGACCGTCTGCTGTATGCAGCATACAGGAGACCGTCTGCTGTATGCAGCATACAGGAGACCGTCTGCTGTATGCAGCAGACAGGAGACCGTCTGCTGTATGCAGCAGACAGGAGACCGTCTGCTGTATGCAGCATACAGGAGGCCGTCTGCTGTATGCAGCATACAGGAGACCGTCTGCTGTATGCAGCATACAGGAGACCGTCTGCTGTATGCAGCATACAGCATACAGGAGACCGTCTGCTGTATGCAGCAGACAGGAGACCGTCTGCTGTATGCAGCATACAGGAGGCCGTCTGCTGTATGCAGCAGACAGGAGACGGTCTCCTGTATGCTGCATACAGCAGACGGTCTCCTGTCTGCTGCATACAGCAGACGGTCTCCTGTATGCTGTATGCTGCATACAGCAGACGGTCTCCTGTATGCTGCATACAGCAGACGGTCTCCTGTATGCTGCATACAGCAGACGGTCTCCTGTATGCTGTATGCTGCATACAGCAGACGGTCTCCTGTATGCTGCATACAGCAGACGGTCTCCTGTATGCTGCATACAGCAGACGGTCTCCTGTCTGCTGCATACAGCAGACGGTCTCCTGTCTGCTGCATACAGCAGACGGTCTCCTGTATGCTGCATACAGCAGACGGTCTCCTGTCTGCTGCATACAGCAGACGGTCTCCTGTATGCTGTATGCTGCATACAGCAGACAGTCTCCTGTCTGCTGCATACAGCAGACGGTCTCCTGTATGCTGTATGCTGCATACAGCAGACGGTCTCCTGTCTGCTGCATACAGCAGACGGTCTCCTGTATGCTGTATGCTGCATACAGCAGACAGTCTCCTGTCTGCTGCATACAGCAGACGGTCTCCTGTCTGCTGCATACAGCAGACGGTCTCCTGTCTGCTGCATACAGCAGACGGTCTCCTGTCTGCTGCATACAGCAGACGGTCTCCTGTATGCTGCATACAGCAGACGGTCTCCTGTATGCTGCACTACAGCAGACGGTCTCCTGTCTGCTGCATACAGCAGACGGTCTCCTGTATGCTGCATACAGCAGACAGTCTCCTGTCTGCTGCATACAGCAGACGGTCTCCTGTCTGCTGCATACAGCAGACGGTCTCCTGTCTGCTGCATACAGCAGACGGTCTCCTGTATGCTGCATACAGCAGACGGTCTCCTGTCTGCTGTATGCTGCATACAGCAGACGGTCTCCTGTCTGCTGCATACAGCAGACGGTCTCCTGTATGCAGCATACAGCAGACGGTCTCCTGTCTGCTGCATACAGCAGACGGTCTCCTGTCTGCTGCATACAGCAGACGGTCTCCTGTATGCTGCATACAGCAGACGGTCTCCTGTATGCTGCATACAGCAGACGGTCTCCTGTCTGCTGCATACAGCAGACGGTCTCCTGTATGCTGTATGCTGCATACAGCAGACAGTCTCCTGTCTGCTGCATACAGCAGACAGTCTCCTGTATGCTGCATACAGCAGACAGTCTCCTGTCTGCTGCATACAGCAGACGGTCTCCTGTATGCTGCATACAGCAGACAGTCTCCTGTCTGCTGCATACAGCAGACGGTCTCCTGTATGCTGCATACAGCAGACGGTCTCCTGTATGCTGCATACAGCAGACAGTCTCCTGTCTGCTGCATACAGCAGACAGTCTCCTGTATGCTGTATGCTGCATACAGCAGACGGTCTCCTGTCTGCTGCATACAGCAGACAGTCTCCTGTATGCTGTATGCTGCATACAGCAGACAGTCTCCTGTCTGCTGCATACAGCAGACGGTCTCCTGTATGCTGTATGCTGCATACAGCAGACGGTCTCCTGTCTGCTGCATACAGCAGACGGTCTCCTGTCTGCTGCATACAGCAGACAGTCTCCTGTCTGCTGCATACAGCAGACGGTCTCCTGTATGCTGCATACAGCAGACGGTCTCCTGTCTGCTGCATACAGCAGACGGTCTCCTGTCTGCTGCATACAGCAGACGGTCTCCTGTATGCTGCATACAGCAGACAGTCTCCTGTCTGCTGCATACAGCAGACGGTCTCCTGTCTGCTGCATACAGCAGACGGTCTCCTGTATGCTGCATACAGCAGACAGTCTCCTGTATGCTGCATACAGCAGACGGTCTCCTGTCTGCTGCATACAGCAGACGGTCTCCTGTCTGCTGCATACAGCAGACGGTCTCCCTGTCTGCTGCATACAGCAGACGGTCTCCTGTCTGCTGCATACAGCAGACGGTCTCCTGTATGCTGCATACAGCAGACGGTCTCCTGTCTGCTGCATACAGCAGACGGTCTCCTGTATGCTGCATACAGCAGACGGTCTCCTGTCTGCTGCATACAGCAGACGGTCTCCTGTCTGCTGCATACAGCAGACGGTCTCCTGTCTGCTGCATACAGCAGACGGTCTCCTGTCTGCTGCATACAGCAGACGGTCTCCTGTCTGCTGCATACAGCAGACGGTCTCCTGTCTGCTGCATACAGCAGACGGTCTCCTGTCTGCTGCATACAGCAGACAGTCTCCTGTATGCTGCATACAGCAGACGGTCTCCTGTCTGCTGCATACAGCAGACGGTCTCCTGTCTGCTGCATACAGCAGACGGTCTCCTGTCTGCTGCATACAGCAGACGGTCTCCTGTCTGCTGCATACAGCAGACGGTCTCCTTATGCTGCATACAGCAGACGGTCTCCTGTCTGCTGCATACAGCAGACGGTCTCCTGTCTGCTGCATACAGCAGACGGTCTCCTGTCTGCTGCATACAGCAGACGGTCTCCT
>JAWNOX010000052.1:0-32904 GCA_035045555.1 Drosophila fulvimacula | reverse complement strand
TAAAAAAAATAAAAGATAAAAGACAAAGAGTTGATTAACTGTGATTGAGAGAAACAAAAATCACGAGCAACAACACTCAGCTACTACAAAGATCAAAAGAATAATTAGTAGATGAAGAAATGTAATTTTGTTTTGCTTAATTATCTCATTAATGCAACAGATTGGGCTCCTTTATATGAGGCAGTTGATGTAAACTTAGCAGTTTCAACATTCTACAATACTTTAAATGCTATTCTAGACAAGTGTGTTCCTATGTGTCTTCCCAAATCTCTAATAAACCTCCCTGGTTCACTTCGACTCTTTCAACTCTAAAAAATTTTAAATCTAAATGTTTTAAAAAGTTCAAAAAGTCGGGTTCGGTCGTTGATTGGTCTAAATACTCCTTAGCTAAGGCCAATTTCAATATTTTAAACTCTCGTTGTTATGAGAATTACCTTATACGCTGTAAAAGGCAGTTTGCTCGTCATCCCAAAGGATTTTATTCATTTGTAAATTTGAAGCGTAAATCTTCTGGGTTTCCATCCTCGTTTTTCCTAGGTTGTGACAGTACTTGCAATGATCAAGATACCTCAGATCTATTTGCAAAGTTCTTCCAATCCACTTATTCAACTGCCATTTCAGAAACCAATTCTTTTCCAGTTTTAAATTCTGAAATTAATGGAAATGCTATTATGGTTTCTAATATTTCTCCTGTCTCTCTTTTATCCGCTATGCGTACGTTGAAATCGTCGTTCTCTCCGGGGGCGGATGGTATTCCTAGTTGTGTGATTAAAGAGTGCACTGCTTCTTTGTGGTCATCTTTATTCTGTTTTGGATTGCTTCCTATTTAAAGGGTAGAACCCAAAGAGTTCTGTTGAGAAAATCTATTTCGAAGGTCATATTTGTTTCTTCGGGTGTTCCTCAGGGTAGTTACTTGGGCCCCCTACTTTTCTCCCTATTTATAAATGACCTTCCCAGCTGTATTTCTTACTCTAGGATATTCATGTATGCAGATGATGTAAAACTCTGTCTCTCATACAAGAACTCAATAGACCATCTACGCCTACAGGATGATCTAATATCCTTTCAAAATTGGTGTAAAGCTAATCAGTTGCATCTAAATTGATCTCGGTGTGCTCTTTGACTGTAAACTTAGATTCAATACCCATATTCTAACCATCGTTAATGAAGCCAAAAGTGTACTTGGTTTTATTAAACTATGGTCTATAGAGTTTAATGATCCGTTTGTCACTAAACTTCTTTTTATCTCGCTGGTATGCCCTATTTTAGAATATTGTTCTATTATATGGTCGCCACAGCAGAACTTGTATCAGGACCGTATTGATTTTTTCTAATATTTTTATAACCATTTTTTTAACTTCTTCTATCTTGCTTAGTTTCAATGATATCACTAACCATATCTGGCTTTTTTTTCTTTGGGGCATAGCTCGTCGGTCCGGCAAATAAAACACCCCTACCGGGTTGGTGATATCATTGCTATATATTGTCAGTATTAGGCTTTTTCTTTTTCCTGTTTTGTTTATAATTTTTAATTTTGTAATTTTATAATTTGACTCACAAATGTAGTCAATTTTCTTTATATAAAATAAATAAATAAAAAATAAGAGGAAGAAGGAGAAGCAGAAGAAGAAGACGAAGAAGAAGAGGAGGCAGAAGAGAGAGAGAAGAAGGAGAAAAAGAAGATGAAGACGAAGCAGAAGAGTAAGAAAAAAAGAGGGAGAGGAAGAGGAAAAGGAAGAGGAATATGAAGAAAAGGAAGAAGAAGGAGAAGAGAAAAAAAGAGACCAGAAGAGAAAGCAGAAGAACAAAAAAAGAAAAAGAAGAAGAGGCAGAAAAAAGACGAAGAAGAAAAATAAGAAAAATAATAATAAGAAGAAAACGATGATAAAGAAGAAAAAGAGAAAGAAGAAGAAAAAAGAAAAAGAAGATGAAGTGATACAAGAAAGAGATGAAGAAGAAGGAAAGAAAGATGAAGAGGAACAAAAAGAAGATGAAAACGAAGATAAAAGAAGAAGAAGAAGAGAAATAAGAAAAAAAATAAGATGAGAAAGAAGAAGAACAGAAAGAGGAGGAAGACGAAGAAGAGGAAGAGGAAAAGCAAGAGGAAGAGGAAGAGGAATATGTAGAAGAGCGAGAAGAAGAGGAAGAACAAAAATACGAAGAAGAAGAAGAGAAAGAAGAAACGAAAGATGAGGAAGAGAAAAGAGAAGAAGAAGAAGAGGATTAAAAAGATAAAGAAGAGGAAGAACAATAAGAGAAGAAATAAGAAGAAGAAGAGGACAAAGAAGATGATAAGGAAGAAAAAGAAAAAGAATATGAAGAAGGAGAAGAAGAAGAAGAAGCGAAAGTGAAGGAAGAAGATGCAAAAGAAAGTGAAGAAGAGAAAGTTGAAGAAGCAGAAGGAGAGGCAACAGAAGAGAAGAAATAAGAAAAAGAAGAAGACACGGCGAAGATGAAGAAATGGAAGCAGAAGAAAAAGAAAAAAATATGAAGAGTGTAGAAAAAGGAAAAAAGGACATGAAGAAGAAGCAAAGGAGATGAAAAAGAAGAGAAAGAGGAAGAGAGAGAAGAAGAAGAAGAAAATGAAGACGAAGACGAAGAAAAAGAAGACGAAAAAGAAGATAAAGACGAAGAAAAAGAAGAAGAAAAAAAAGATGAAGACGAAGAAAAAAAGAAGAGGAGATATAAGAAGAGAAAGAAGATAAATGCGAAGCAGAAGAAGAGGAAACAGAAGAGGAAGCAGAAGAACAAAAAGAAGACTTGGAAATACCCTGAACCCCGCCTATCGGCGGTTTTAAATGCACTTCAAAGTTTGTATACAATTTTAAATTAAATTAAAAAATTAAAAAAAAAAGATTAAGTAACTTGCATTAAAAAAGTTTTGACGTCAGCTTAGAGAATCGAACCCGAGACTTTATGTCGGCGATCATCGCTTCTACCAACACAGCCGTTGGAATACATAAGAGTGAGATAGCGAATTCCTAAGTAAAGTTATTGAGCTACTGAGCTGCTGAACTTCTTCTGAAAATTCATCCCCAATTTGTCTTTGTTGTTGTTGTTATGAATTCTTCGAATTTTCTAGATGCTTCTGCTGCTGTGGCCACGCGAGTTATGCCATTAGCATCACTGCCCGTAATTCCCGCTGACACCAAAGGTTTGCAATCTACTTTAATGTAAAAACTCCATTAACCAAAAGTGCCACCAGAATAGTGGACAGTTATTAAGTGGTATTGTCCCAATAGCCCAGCATACCCAATACTGTAAACATAAACAATTGTAGCAGCTCCAGCTGCATAACCTAAACACTTTAGGCAGCATACCCAATATTGTAAACATAAACATTCAAGCTCCAAGACCTTGAGCAGCATACCCAAACCCAGAAATGTTAACATAAACAATTGTAGCAGCTCCAGCTGCATAACCTAAACACTTTTAATTAAATAAGACAAAATCCGAGATTCGTTCGGAACCTAGAATTGAATAAGCAGTAGTTGTATATTAACATCTCAAATAAAGCACATGTATTCGACTCTAAAAAGACGTTCAGTACATAATTGGCGCAGCCGGTACTCAAGTAACAACAGTTTGACAATTATTGTGGAAACATTGAAATTAACTCAAAGTCAACGAAACAATAAAAAAATTGTTTGTTACAAATAACTAAGTGCAGAAAAGAATTATTGTGGAAACTTTGGATGTAATCCAAGTCAACGAAACAATAAAAAAACTGTACAATTTAAAAGTGTGAATAAAAACAATTATTGTGGAAACTTTGAAAGTAATCCAAGTCAACGAAACAATAAATTTAATTCATACAAAACAATAACTTAAAAAAAAAAAATATTTATATATATATAACTTAAAATGGCAAATCAACAACCAATAGTTGAAATGCAGCAATGCATTCAATTATTAACTAATGTCATAATTGCAAGAGAAGGTGAAGGCAGAAATCCAGTTACAACTCAAAGGAACTGCATCGAGAAGGAGACGAGATATTTACCGATTTTCAATGGCCAGGATGGAACTTTACATGGATTCGTGTCTGCAGTGGATCAGATCATGGAGGAGTATGATGACAACGATCAGGTCTTCACTGTCATATTCAACACCAAAATTCAAGGTCAGGCTAGAACTATGCTTAATATTAATCCACCAACAAATTGGGCGGAATGTAAAATTCGTTTGCGACATCACTATAGACCAAGAACGGATCAAATGGGACTAACCAGGAAAATAAATAATCTAAGAGTAACAAGTGTAAGAGATCTTGATAACAAAATAAGAATCATTGTTGAGGAAATTACTGATTTTTCGGTCTTTGAAAATAATAGCAGACTAGTAGATATCCTAAGTGGATTATTGATTCAAAGAGTTAAAGAAGTAGCATGTGGTCCAATGGCAATTGCCCTAATGAATAAAACAACTTTAACAGATGTCAGAAATGAACTTTCAAATTTCATTGGTCTAAATTTTGGAAATTTAAATCAAAAACTATTAATAAAAAGAGACAATGACTATTCATCAAACAATAACAACAGACAATTTAATGAACAGAATAACCAAAACTCAAGACGATACACAGACAGACAGACAGAAATTCTAACGAAAATAATAATAAAAATAATTAACAATATCAGCCAAATAATAATTATCAAAGACAAAATAGACAGCAGCAAAGTCAGAATGTTAGACAAAACCAAAACTATAATAGACAGCAGCAAAGTCAGAATGTTAGATAAAACCAAAACTATAACAGACAGCAACAAAGCCAAAACGTAAGACAAAATCAAAACTTTAACAGACAGCAAAGTCAAAATATTCGACAAAATCAAAATGCAAATAATACACAAAATTATCAGCAACCACCACCAGAAGCAATGAGTGTAGACAATTTATATGACGAAGAAGTAAATAACAATTCAAATAACGAAAACAAACAGGAAGAGTTTTTTACCAACTAGCCTCGGATAAAAGAAAAATTTTTATTAAAGGAACAATTGAGGGAGATACTTTTCTAATTTTAGTGGATACTGGATCTACTATAAGTATATTGAACACCAAAAATGTGCATGAATCAAAATATAAAATACTTGAAAAATTTTCAAAAACCATTTACACTATTAATGGAGAAATAAAAAATGACAACTATTTAGTTAAAACAGAAGTGCCAAGTGAATTTAAATATGCAGATTGTGCAAGAACAAGATGGGTAGCTATGTCCCTGGAAAAATCGTATGATTTTCTATTGGGCATGGATTTTATCCAAGGAAACTTTGAAAATATAGATTTTAAAAACCAAATAATAAAGCTTTGCAATGGAGTCGAAATTCCTTTCCTTTCCAAACTATCAGAAGATATTTGTGTAATGGAAGTAGGTGAAATTGATGACTTTAAGCTAAAAGAGCTCAATGTTGAGGAAATTCAGATAATAAAAAATCTAACGAAAAAGTATGAAAAATTATATTTTAAAGAAGGTGATCAGTTAACTAATACCAACACAATAGTTCACAACATAAAAACTACTACAGATCATCCTATAAATTCAAAAATCTATAGGGTTTCTCCAAAATATGAAGAAGAAGTAAGAAAACAAATAATTGAAATGGAAAAAAGTGGAATAATAAGAAAAAGCAAAAGCAAATATAGCTCTCCTATATGTGTTATTAAGAAAAAAATTGATAACTCAGGAATTCAGAAATATCGTATATGTGTTGATTATAGGCGATTAAATCAAGTAACCGTTCCAGATAAGTATCCAATACCTATCATGGACGCTGTATTAGATAAACTTGGTAAAGCCCAATATTTTACTACTCTTGATTTAGCAAAAGGTTACCATCAAATATTAATGGCAGAAGAAGATATTGAAAAAACAGCTTTCATAACACCAATGGGATTGTACGAATATGTTAGAATGCCATTCGGGTTAAAAAATGCTCCAGCTACTTTCCAACGTTTAATGAACGAAATATTAAGGGAATATATAAACAAAATTTGTGTAGTATATCTTGATGATATTTTAATATTTTCAACAACACTAGAAGAACATAAGGTTGCTCTAGAAAAAATTTTCAAAACACTCAGAAATCATAATTTGAAAATACAACCAGACAAATGCTCCTTTATGAATAAACATACGGAATATTTGGGACATATTCTGACAAAAGAAGGATTAAAACCAAACCCAAGAAAAATAGAAGCAATAAAAGAAATTCCATTGCCGAAAACTGAAAGACAATTAAAAGGATTCCTAGGAATGACAGGATTTTACAGAAAATTTATTAAAGACTATTCCAAAATTGCTTATCCAATGATAAGATATTTACAAAAAGGTATATCAATTAATACAAATGACCCACAGTTTATAGATGCATTTGAAAATCTTAAAACTCTTATAAGCTCACATCCAATATTAAAATATCCAGAATTTGACAAACCATTTACAATCACTACTGATGCCAGTGATTTTGCCATAGGTGCAGTTTTATCTCAACAAGGACAACCAATTGCATTCGTTTCACGAACACTTAACAAACATGAGAAGAATTATAGTACAATTGATAAAGAATTTTTGTCTATTGTACATGCTGTAAATTATTTTAAACATTATTTGATTGGTAATAAATTTGAAATTATAACAGATCATGCTCCTATTAAATACTTAAATTCAAAATTCAAAGGAAAAGAAATGACAGCTAGACATCAAAGATGGATTTTAAAACTTCAGGAATTTGATTATAATATTACATATTTAAAAGGCAAAGACAATAAAGTAGCAGATTTTTTAAGCAGACAAGAAACAGCTCAGTTAATCAATAAAGACAATAAAGAGGAATCTAATTTTGATATAACAAACACACAACATTCAGCAGATGAAGAGGAATTAACTCATTTTTATATAAAAAACGATATTGTTTAATAAATATAAAACTCAGATAATAATTACGTATTCAGCAACAGATAATATTAATATACACCACGGAAGAAAAATAATCGAAGTAAATCCAGCAGATACAGAAAATGAAATCGAAATAAAATTACAAAACAATATAGAAAAAGGAACAGTAGGAATTTTTTCAGAAGTACCAGACTCAGAATATCATAAAATACAAGGCATATTAATAAATATTTTCTCTCACTCTAAAAATATAAAATTTTTCAAATGTACAAAAAGAGCCCAAGAAATTTCAACTGAGGAAGAATTACATAAACAAATTTCAATTTACCATTCAAAAGATTCATTACACAGTGGTATAAATGAGGCATTCAATTCATTAAAAGATAAAATCTATTTTCCAAAACTAAGGGACCATATTCAATTAATAATATCAAATTGTAAAAAGTGCAAAGAAATAAAATATGATAGAAAACCCATAAGACCTAAGTTTCAATATACAGAAACACCAGATACTAAAAATCAAATTATACATTTAGACATATTTCACATAAAACACAAATCTTTCGTTACAATTATAGATAAACTCACAAAATTTGCAGTTGCTTATAACATAACAGATAGAAATTGGCGAACTAAGATGCAAATCATGATTGAACATTTTGCAAAATTTAATAAACCACAGAAAATAATAATGGATAATGAATTTAGATCAGAACATATTATACAATTTTTAAACAAAGAAGATATTGAAATACATTATACAAAGCCTAATTCACATACAGGAAACGCTGATATTGAAAGATTACATTCTACATTAATTGAAATAATAGCAGGAATAGAAAATAATGAACTATCCATTGAATCCAAAATACAATTAGCAATAACAGTTTATAATAATCGTTATCATTCAACAATAAAATGTACACCGAATCATGCTAAAAATACAGAAGATAAAAGTAAATTAAAAATGACTATTGAGGAATACAAGAACATGATTATAAACAAAAGAAACAATACAAGAGAAGAATATAATGAAGAAAGACAGGAAGGTGCGATTAAAAACTATAAAAGAGTTAGACATAAGGATGAACCTTATTTCAGATTTGCAGAATTACAAAATATTCACAAATGTAATATCAAAAGACCGTTAAAACAAGAAATTAACAAGCCTTAACAAGAAACAGATTGGCAGCTTTGACAAAGATTTTTCTATTTCACAGATATTAATCATTTTGTGCATCATTATACCCAACTTGTCTACGGTACAAACAAGGTTACAGATTCAACCAATACAATTAAGTGCAGGATATGCACCTATACAAATCTATCCAACGGAAATAGTTAATGAAACAATTATCATATTACATATTATTAATATTGACCCTCTTCTAAATATATTAAAACAAATAGAAACAAACATACAAGAAGTTGACATTACAGACAAAAATGACTTATTAGCCGAAATCAATTTAATAAAAGCAAAAATCAAATCTATAACACCATATAGTAGAAATAAAAGAGGACTGTTAAACATAGCAGGAACAACATATAAATGGCTTTTTGGACTCATGGACGACGAAGACAGAACAGATATTTTAGAACACCTCGAAGTAATTGATCAAAATAATCATAACATTATAAATAATATGAATCAACAAATTGTTATAAACTCACAATTTAACGATACAATACACAGTTTATCCGAAACAATTAAACATGACAGAATAATTATTAATGAAACACTTACAAGTATGAATAGTCAAAATAAAAGAATCTTAATGAAAATTCTATACAATGACCAAATGCAAAAATTAAAAAATATTGAATTCAAAGTTAATTATATTCAGGAAAATATAGCCTCTGCAAAGAATAACATAATTCTACCCGAAATCTTATCAGAAGAAGAAATAAATAAATTTGATATTGACTTTTATAAACTAAAATTAATTCGTATGGGCATTCTGAAATACAAAAATAATTGCATAATAATAGCAATAAAAATTCCAAAAAATTATATAAATGTTGATGTGAAACTACTCATCCCAATGCCTAACAATGATTATATTCAAATTGATCAAGAAAACCTATTAATTATAGAGATTAACAATAAAACATTGGAATATAAACCAAATACAATTTTAAAGGAACTAAAATTAAGTAAAAGTTGCACCATTACTAACAATTGCAAATTTATATTTAATAATATTACAAGTATTGAAGAAATTGATGATGATACACTAATAATTAAAAATGCCAGAAAAGAAAAACTATATCAAAATTGCGACAAAAGAAATATTCTATTAAACGGAAATAATCTAATACAATTTGGAAATTGCAAGATACAAATTTTAAAAAGAAACATTTTCCAATAAAAAAGTAGAATTTTACGAAAAATTTGTTTATCCCACAGAACTTTTAAATCAAACGTACAAAAACACTATTAATTTTGATCATTTAACAATAACAAACTTTGAAAATTCAAAAGAAATCACAGAACTAAAATACGAAAAAAAGATATCAAATGGCAATTTATTAATACTGTTAATCATTTTTATATGTTTAAGCATTTATATATACTTACGCTGCAAAAGGCAAAATATTAACATTAATTTAAAAAGAATTCAGGAGAATTCATACTCTAACAGGGGAGGAGTTATGCCATTAGCATTACTGCCCGTAATTCCCGCTGACACCAAAGGTTTGCAATCCACATTAATGTAAAAACTCCATTAACCAAAAGTGCCACCAGAATAGTGGACACTTATTAAGTGGTATTGTCCCAATAGCCCAGCATACCCAATACTGTAAACATAAACAATTGTAGCAGCTCCAGCTGCATAACCTAAACACTTTAGGCAGCATACCCAATATTGTAAACATAAACATTCAAGCTCCAAGACCTTGAGCAGCATACCCAAACAGAAATGTTAACATAAACAATTGTAGCAGCTCCAGCTGCATAACCTAAACACTTTTAATTAAATAAGACAAAATCCGAGATTCATTCGGAACCTAGAATTGAATAAGCAGCAGTTGTATTCGAGATCCCAAATAAAGAACATGTATTGACTCCTGAATTTTCATGGGAGTACATAATTCGCGCGTGTGTACGTAAACGTTTGGTAAACGTTTCGTTTAATAACATAATGCATTTCATACTATTCATATGTATATTATATTGACTTTATTTAAGTTATATCAATGTTACTCTTATTTTATATATATGTAAATATATACAGTATGTACATGTGTACATACATATGTATGTATATTGCAAGCAACGCATACATACACACGCACACGCATACGCTCTGCTAACTGCGCAGTTTACTCAGCGACTTCGCTGCGCCAATATGTGCGTGTTATGGGAAACTAAATGCTTAATAACTTTTTTTGTAGATCGAATTTCTTAATCAAACTTGCGCGGCGTAATTATATCATTCATATGCGTGTATGCGCAAAAGCACAAGTCTCTAGTATTTGAAATAAGTGTTTTGAAAATTTGGGCGAAGGGGGCGTGGCATCCAAAATTTAACAAAAATCAAAATTGTATAAAAGTCCCATTAAGCTAAATACAAGATTTGGAGTCTCTAACTATCAAGATATAGAAGATATAATTTTAAAACTGAAAAATCGATTTCGTTTTTAATCGATAAAAAAAGAACGAGAAGAGTTATCGAATTTCTAAAACAAACTCGACCTGCGCGTGATATACACGAATCTATAAAAAAAAGTTCAAGTCTCTAGCTATTATAGGTTCTGAGATCCACGCGTTCAAACATACGGACAGACGGACGGACGGACAGACACACAGACGGGCAGGGCTCAATCGACTCGGCTTGTCGTCCTGATCAAGAATATATATACTTTATGGGGTCTGCCACGCCTCCTTCTGCCTGTTTTATACATTTGGGCTGCAACAAAATCATTATACCCTGATTACCCAATTTTAATGGGTTCAGGGTATAAAAAGAAGAGGAAGAAAAAAGACGAAGAAGAATAATAATAAGAAGATGAATATAATGAAGAAGAAAAAGAGAAAAAAGAAGAAAAAAAGAAAAGGAAGAAGAAAAGATAAAAGAAGAAGAAGCAGAAGAAAAAGAAGATGAAGACGAAGAAAAAGAAGAAGAAGAGAAATAAGAAAAGAAATAAGATGGAGAAGTAGAGGAACTGGAGGAAAAAGAAAAAGAAGAAGAGGAAGAGGAAGACGAATATGTAGAAGAGGGAGAAGAAGAAGAAAAGAAAGAAGAAACGAAAGATGAGGAAGAGAAAAAGAAGATGAAGAAGTAGAAGAAGCAGAAAAAGAAGATGAAGGAAAAAAAAAGAGAAAGTTGAAGAGAAGAAAGAACAAGAAGGAGAAATATAGATAAAAAGAAAAGAAAGAACAAGAGATGAAAAAAGAAAAGCAGAAAGAAGAAGAGAAAAAAAATGAGAAAGAAGAAGAAGAGGAAGAACAAAAAGAGAAGGAAGAAGAAGAAGAAGAGGACAAAGAAGAAGGTGAAGAAAAGGCAGAAGAAGAAAAAGAATATGAAGAAGGAGAGAAGAAGAAGCGAAAGAGAAGGAAGAAGATGTAATAGAAAGTGAAGATGAGAAAGTTGAAGAAGAAGAAGAAGAAGAGGAAGAGAAGAAATGAGAAGAAAAAAAAAACAAAGACGAAGATGAAGAAATGGAAGATGAAAAAGAAGAAAAAAAATATGAAGATGTAGAAAAAGGAAAAAAGGAGATGAAGAAGATACAAAAGAGATGAAGAGAAAGCAGAAGAGGAAGGAGGAGAAGCAGAAGAAGAAGACGAAGAAGAAGAGGAAGAAGAAGATAGAGAAGAAGAAGAAGCAAATGAAGACGAAGAAAAAAAGCAGAGGAGAAATCAGAAGAGAAAGAAGATGAGGTAGAAGAAAAAGAAGAAGAGGAAGAGGAGAAAGAAGAAGAAGAGGGAGAGGAAGAGGAAAAGGAAGAGGAATATGAAGAAAAGGAAGAAGAAGAGGAAGAAGAAGAAGAAGATAAATGCGAAAAAGAGAAGAGGAACCAGAAGAGGAAGCAGAAGAACAAAAAAAAAGAAAAGGCAAAAAAAAGACGAAGAAGAAAAATACGAAGAATAATAATAAGAAGAATAAGATGACGAAGAAGAAAAAGACAAAGAAGAAGAAAAAAAGAAAAAGAAGAAGAAGTGATAAAAGAAGAAGAGGAAGAGGAAGAGAAGAAAGAAGAAGAAGAACAAAAAGAGCAGAAATAAGAAGAAGAACAAGAGGACAAAGAAGAAGATGAAGAAAAGGAAGAGGAAGAAAAAGAAGAAGAAGGAAGAAAAACGAAAATAAAGTAAAGAAAAAGAAGAGAAAGAAGAAGAAGAGGAAGAGAAGAAAGAAGAAGAAGAAGAGGAGAAAGAAGAAGATAAAGAAAATGAAGAAGAAAAAAATATGAAGAAGGAGAAAAAGTAAAATAAGATGATGAAAAAGCAAAAGGGATGAAAAAGAAGTTAAAGAGCAAGAGAAAGAGCAAGAAAGAAAAAAAAAACGAGAAAGAAGACGAAGAAAACAAAAAAAGGAAGGGAGAAAGAAGAACAAGAAGAAGAAGACAAATATGAATTTAAGGAAGAAGAAGAAAAAGACAAAGAAGATGAAGAAGAAGAAAAGAAAAAAAGAAGAAGAAGAAGAGGTCATAGGGGATAAGGAAAAGCAAAGGGAAGAAGAATAAGGAGAATAAGAGGAAAAATATGAAGAAATGGAAGATGAAAAGGATGAGGAATAAGAAGCGAAAGAAGAAGAGAAGGAAAAAGAAGAAAAGAAGAAAAGAAAGATGAGGAAGAGAAAAAGAAGATGAAGAAGTAGAAAAAGCAGAAAAAGAAGATGAAGAAGAAGAGAAAGAAGATGAAGAAGAAGAGGAGGAGAAAGATGAAGAGAAGAAAGAACAAGAAGAAAAAAAGATAAAAATAAGAGAAAGAGAAAGAACAACAGATGAAAGAAGAAAAAAGAGAAAGAAGATGAAGAAGAGGATGAACAAAAAGAGAAGAAATAAGAAGAGGACAAAGAAGAGACAAAGAAGAGGACAAAGAAGATGATGAAGAAATGGAAGTAGAAGAAGGAAACGAGAAGAACGAAGAACGAAAAGAAAATGAGGAAAGAGACGAAGAGGAAGAAGAGGAAGAGAAGAAAGAAAAGAAGAAGAAGAGGACAAAGAAGAAGATAAAGAATAGGAAGAAGAAAAAGAAGAAAAAATATGAAGAAGAAGAAAAAGAAAAAAAAGAAGATGAAGAAGAAGCAAAAGAAATGAAAAAGAGGAGAAAGAGCAAGAAAGAAGAAGAAGAGAAAGAAGAAGAGAAAGAAGACGAAGAAGACGAAGAAGGCGAAAAAAGAAGAGCAAAAAGAATATGAAGAAGAAGAGGATATAAGGGAAAAGAAGAAGAATAAGGAGTATAAAAGGAAAAAGATGAAGAAGCGGAAGATGAAAAGGAAGAGGAATAAGAAGCGAAAGAAGAAACAATCTAAAAACAACATTCAGACACCGTCTCCTACACCGTCTCCTACTCCTATATTACCCTATTTATCTGTTGTGTCTCCTCGAAAGCAAGTTTTCTTATCTAGGCTTTCATCAGATACGACATGTGAGGCTGTGTCTGCTTTAATTGAAAGTAAAATTTCATCTAAAGTTTTTATCTCGAAGTTTAATTTTGCGACTCCTCGTGAAATTGCTTCATTTAAAATCAATGTCCCAATTGAATCTTTCGATACAATATGTGATCCAAACTTTTGGCCACCTCATGTTGTTGTACATGAATTCAAACCTCAGATTCGGAATAGAATTTCTCCAGTGTCTTTAAATCCCGTTTCGGTACAACCTTCATCTGAGGCTGTTTCAAAAAACTAACAAACTATCTTTTCCGCAGCTATCTATTATTTATCAAAATGTTCGAGGCCTTAATTCCATATTAAAAAATCTATTTCTGCATAGCTGTAGTGTCCAATCTGAACTTATAGCCCTCACTGAAACGTAGTTAAGCCAAAATGTTTATAATAGTGAGGTTTTTTCAAATAATTCCACTATTTATAGACTTGATCGCGCGTCTCGTAGAGGGGGTGGTGTTTTAATAGCTGTTAAATCCCATTTCCTCTCTGAATCTATTATATTCTCATCAATTCACAATGTTGAGATTATTGGAGTTAAAATAACTTTTCAGTCTTGTTCCCTATACGTTACTTGTTCATATATCCCTCCCTCTTCCGATTTACAAGTTTATAGTCATCATATATCTTGTATTAAAGAAATGTATGAATATGTTCAAGATAATGACTTATTTCTTGTGTTGGGTGATTTTAATATACCCAACACTTCTTGGGCCTCATTTCCTAATTCGAATTATCTTATTCCAACAATTGATCATTATTTTTTTGATGAATTGTTTAATCTTTCTATGTATCAGATGAACTCAATTTCTAATCATTTAAATAGTTCTCTTGATCTTGTTTTTACTAATGATGACGCGAGCATTAATGTTTTAAGATCATCCCCCTTTTGTATACCTGAGTATTTATATCATCCAACATTAGAGGTTTTAATACCTATTTGCTGTCCACCAATTCTTACACCCTCATCATCTAAAAAGCGGCGTTGTTTTAATAAATGTAATTTTGTCTTGCTTAATGATCTCATTAATGCAACAGATTGGGCTCCTTTATATGAGGCAGTTGATGTAAACTTAGCAGTTTCAACATTCTACAATACTTTAAATGCTATTCTGGACAAGTGTGTTCCTATGTGTCTTCCCAAATCTCTTTCTAATAAACCTCCCTGGTTCACTTCGACTCTTTCAACTCTAAAAAATTTTAAATCTAAATGTTTTAAAAAGTTCAAAAAGTCGGGTTCGGTCGTTGATTGGTCTAAATACTCCTTAGCTAAGGCCAATTTCAATATTTTAAACTCTCGTTGTTATGAGAATTACCTTATACGCTGTAAAAGGCAGTTTGCTCGTGATCCCAAAAGATTTTATTCATTTGTAAATTTGAAGCGTAAATCTTCTGGGTTTCCATCCTCGTTTTTCCTAGGTTGTGACAGTACTTGCAATGATCAAGATACCTCAGATCTATTTGCAAAGTTCTTCCAATCCACTTATTCAACTGCCATTTCTGAAACCAATTCTTTTCCAATTTTAAATTCTGAAATTAATGGAAATGCTATTATGGTTTCTGATATTTCTCCTGTCTCTCTTTTATCCGCTATGCGTACGTTGAAATCGTCGTTCTCTCCGGGGGCGGATGGTATTCCGAGTTGTGTGATTAAAGAATGCAGTGCTTCTTTGTGGTCACCTTTATTAAAACTGTTTAATTTGTCTCTTGATACCTCGGTATTTCCTTCAATTTGGAAAGAATCATTTATTATTCCTCTGTATAAAAAAGGAGGAAGATCTGATATTTCAAATTACAGAGGCATTGCCAAGCTTTCTGCTATTCCGAAGTTATTTGAAAAAATTATAACTTCTAATTTACAGAACTTTTGTAAATCCATTATTTCACCATCGCAGCATGGTTTTGTTCAGAATCGATCAACCTCTACGAACTTATTAGAATTTTCATCCCTAGTCAATGAAAGCTTTTTAAAGAAAATGCAAACAGATGTTATATACACTGATTTCAGTAAGACATTTGACTCTGTTCAGCATGACATCTTGCTTCAAAAGCTTGACCAATTGGGATTTTCTCCTAAACTTCTGTTTTGGATTGCTTCCTATTTAAAGGGTAGAACCCAAAGAGTTCTGTTGAGAACATCTATTTCGAAGGTCATATTTGTCTCTTCGGGTGTTCCTCAGGGTAGTCATTTGGCCCTCTACTTTTCTCCCTATTTATAAATGACCTTCCCAGCTGTCTTTCTTACTCTAGGATATTCATGTATGCAGATGATGTAAAACTCTGTCTCTCATACAAGAACTCAATAGATCATCTACGCCTACAGGATGATCTAATATCCTTTCAAAATTGGTGTAAAGCTAATCAGTTGCATCTAAATTGTTCTAAGTGTATGACAATGACTTTCTATCGTACCACTCCATTTTTTGCTGATTACACAATCAACAATGTGTCCTTGCAACGTATTTCTACAATCAAAGATCTCGGTGTGCTCTTTGACTGTAAACTTAGATTCAATACCCATATTCTAACCATCGTTAATGAAGCCAAAAGTGTACTTGGTTTTATTAAACGATGGTCTAAAGAGTTTAATGATCCGTTTGTCACTAAACTTATTTTTGTCTCGCTGGTACGCCCTATTTTAGAATATTGTTCTATTATATGATCGCCACAGCAGAAATTGTATCAGGACCGTATTGAATCGGTTCAGAAGCAATTTCTTCTTTTTGCCTTGCGCAATTTAAACTGGGATGGTAACCTTTGTCTACCGTCTTATCATAGTAGGCTTCTTCTTTTGAATCTTCCATCGTTAATCAATCGTAGAATAGTCTTTGGTATTACTTTTCTACATAAATTAATTAACGGTAGTATTGATTCGCCTTCTCTTCTATTTAAAGTCAACTTCCTAGTTCCTTCCCGTGCTTCTCGTCACTTTTGTCCTCTTTATTTACCTATATGTAACTGTAACTATTCTATATATAAGTACAATACTTATTTTCATGTATTTAGTTCTGAACTCTCTCTTTCCTTAGTAAAATCTTCTCTTTTAGCATATTTCAGAGAAATCACACACACGCCACAATTGTGAGAATGCACCTATGCAATTCTCCTTACTTGTGTAGTGATTTCTCTTATCGTATTTTACTTTTTAATATTTTTATTTTTTCTTATATTTTTATAACCTTTTTTTAACTTCTTCTATCTTGCTTAGTTTCAATGATATCACTAACCATATCTGCCTGTGATTTGGGGCATAGCTCGTCGGTCCGGCAAATAAAACACCCCCATCGGGTTGGTGATATCATTGCTATATATTGTTAGTATTAGGCTATTTTTTTCCTGTTCTGTTTATAATTTTTAATTTTGTAATTTTATAATTTGACTCACGAATGTAGTCAATTTTCTTTATATATATAAATAAATAAATAAATAAAAAACAACAAAGACAAATTGGGGATGAATTCTAAGCAGAAGTTCAGCAGCTCAGTAGCAGTAGCTCAGTAGCTCAATAACTTTACTTAGGAATTCGCTATCTCGCTCTTCAGTATTGCAATGGCTGTGTTGGTAGAAGCAATGATCGCCGACATAAAGTCTCGGGTTGGATTCTCATAGCTGACGTTAAAATTTTTTTTATGCAAGTTACTTAATCTTTTTCTGTTTTTTTTTTAATTTTTTAATTTAATTTAAAATTATATATAAACTTTGAAGTGCATTTAAAGCCGCCGATAGGCGGGGCTAAGGGTATTTCCTAGTCGGGCACCTCCGACTAGAGTTTCCTTACTTGTTTCTTCTTCTTTCTCTTCTTCTTCTTTATAATTTTCTTCTTATTATTATTATTCTTCATCGTCTTTTTCGTCTTCTTCTTCTTTTTCTTCTTTTTGTTCTTCTGCTTCCCCTTCTGGTTCCTCTTATCCTTCTTCGCATTTATCTTCTTCTTCTTCCTCTTCTTTTTCTTCTTCATTTTCTCCATATTTCTCTTCCTTTTCCTCTTCCTCTCCATCTTCTTCTTCTTCGTCCTCTTTTTCTTCTTCTTCTTCTTCGTCCTCTTTTTCTTTTTCTTCTTCTTCTTCCACATCTTCTTTCTCTTCTTATTTCTCCTCTTCGTTTTTTCTTCGTCTTCATTTTCTTCTTCTTCTTCTCTCTCTTCTTTTTCGTCTTCTGCTTCTGCTTCTCTTTCTTCCTCTTCTTCGTCCTCTTCCTTTTTTTCTTGCTCTTTCTCTTGCTCTTTCTCTTCTTCTTCTTCATATTCTTATTCTTCTTCTGCCTTTTCTTCATCTTCTTCTTTGTCCTCTTCTTCTTCTTCTTGTTCCTTCTCTTTTTACTCTTCCTCTTCTTCATCTTTTTATTCCTCTTCTTCTTCTTCTTTCTCATCTTCTTTCTCTTTTTCTTTCTGTTTTTCTTTTTTAATCTCTTGTTCTTTCTTTTCTTTTTATCTTCATTTCTTCTTTTTCTTCTTCTTTCTTCTCTTCATCTTTTTCTTCCTTTTTTCCTTCATTTTCTTTTTCTGCTTCTTCTACTTCTTCATCTTCTTTTTCTCTTCCTCATCTTCCTTTTCTTATTTTCTTCTTCTTCTTCTTTGTCTCCTTCTTCTTGTTTCTCTTATTCTTTCTATTTATCTGCTTTCATCTATTGTTCTTTCTCTTTGGCTTCTTTCGCATCTTTTTTTCTTTTTCTTCTTCCTTCTTTTCTTCATATTTCTCCTTCTTTTTTTCATATTCTTTTTCTGCTTCTTGTACTTCTTCATCTTCTTTTTCTCTTCCTCATCTTTTTTTCTTCTTTTCTTCTTCTTTGTCTTCTTTTTTCTCTTCTTTTTTCCCTTCTTCTTTGTCTTTTACTTTTTTCATCTCTTGTTCTTTCTCTTTCTCTTCTTTAAATTCCCATTTATTTATTTATATAAAGAAAATTGACTACATTCGTGAGTCAAATTATAAAATTACAAAGTTAAAAAAATATAGAACAGAACAGGAAAAAAAAAGCCTAATAAAAAATGTATAGAATTGATACCACCAACCCGATGGGGTTGTTTTATTTGCCGGACCGACGAGCTATGCCCCATATCACAGGTAGATATGGTTAGTGATATCATTGAAACTAAGCAAGATAGAAGAAGTTAAAAAAAGGTTATAAAAATATAAGAAAAAATAAAAATCTTAAAAAGTAAAATACGATAAGAGAAATCCTACACAAATAAGGAGAATTGCATAGGTGCATTCTCACAACTGTGGTGTGTGTGTGATTTCTCTGAAATATGCTAAAAGAGAAGATTTTATTAAGGAAAGCGAAAGTTCAGAACTAAATACATGAAAATAAGTATTGTACTTAGTACATAGAACACGAAACGCACTGTACAAGGGATAATTACAGTTACATATAGGTAAATAAAGAGGACAAAAGTGACGAGAAGCACGGGAAGGAACTAGGAAATTGACTTGAAATAGAAGAGAAGGCGAATCAATAATCATAATCATAATAGAGCAATATTCTAAAATAGGGCGTACCAGCGAGACAAAAATAAGTTTAGTGACAAACGGATGGATAGAATATGGGTATTGAATCTAAGTTTACAGTCAAAGAGCACACCGAGATCTTTGATTGTAGAAATACGTTGCAAGGACACATTGTTGATTGTGTAATCAGCAAAAAATGGAGTGGTACGATAGAAAGTCATTGTCATACACTTAGAACAATTTAGATGCAACTGATTAGCTTTACACCAATTTTGAAAGGATATTAGATCATCCTGTAGGCGTAGATGATCTATTGAGTTCTTGTATGAGAGACAGAGTTTTACATCATCTGCATACATGAATATCCTAGAGTAAGAAAGACAGCTGGGAAGGTCATTTATAAATAGGGAGAAAAGTAGAGGGCCAAATGACTACCCTGAGGAACACCCGAAGAGACAAATATGACCTTCGAAATAGATGTTCTTAACAGAACTCTTTGGGTTCTACCCTTTAAATAGGAAGCAATCCAAAACAGAAGTTTAGGAGAAAATCCCAATTGGTCAAGCTTTTGAAGCAAGATGTCATGCTGAACAGAGTCAAATGTCTTACTGAAATCAGTGTATATAACATCTGTTTGCATTTTCTTTAAAAAGCTTTCATTGACTAGGGATGAAAATTCTAATAAGTTCGTAGAGGTTGATCGATTCTGAACAAAACCATGCTGCGATGGTGAAATAATGGATTTACAAAAGTTCTGTAAATTAGAAGTTATAATTTTTTCAAATAACTTCGGAATAGCAGAAAGCTTGGCAATGCCTCTGTAATTTGAAATATCAGATCTTCCTCCTTTTTTATACAGAGGAATAATAAATGATTCTTTCCAAATTGAAGGAAATACCGAGGTATCAAGAGACAAATTAAACAGTTTTAATAAAGGTGACCACAAAGAAGCACTGCATTCTTTAATCACACAACTAGGAATACCATCCGCCCCCGGAGAGAACGACGATTTCAACGTACGCATAGCGGATAAAAGAGAGACAGGAGAAATATTAGAAACCATAATAGCATTTCCATTAATTTCAGAATTTAAAATTGGAAAAGAATTGGTTTCAGAAATGGCAGTTGAATAAGTGGATTGGAAGAAGTTTGCAAATAGATCTGAGGTATCTTGATCATTGCAAGTACTGTCACAACCTAGGAAAAACGAGGATGGAAACCCAGAAGATTTACGCTTCAAATTTACAAATGAATAAAATCTTTTGGGATCACGAGCAAACTGCCTTTTACAGCGTATAAGGTAATTCTCATAACAACGAGGGTTTAAAATATTGAAATTGGCCTTAGCTAAGGAGTATTTAGACCAATCAACGGCCGAACCCGACTTTTTGAACTTTTTAAAACATTTATATTTAAAATTTTTTAGAGTTGAAAGAGTCGAAGTGAACCAGGGAGGTTTATTAGAAAGAGATTTGGGAAGACACATAGGAACACACTTGTCCAGAATAGCATTTAAAGTATTGTAGAATGTTGAAACTGCTAAGTTTACATCAACTGCCTCATATAAAGGAGCCCAATCTGTTGCATTAATGAGATCATTAAGCAAAACAAAGTTACATTTATTAAAACAACGCCGCTTTTTAGATGACGAGGGCGTAAGAATTGGTGGACAGTAAATAGGTATTAAAACCTCTAATGTTGGATGATATAAATCCTCAGGTATACAAAAGGGGGATGATCTTAAAACATTAATGCTGGCGTCATCATTAGTAAAAACAAGATCAAGAGAACGATTTAAATGATTAGAAATTGAGTTCATTTGATACATAGAAAGATTAAACAATTCATCAAAAAAATAATGATCATCAAAAAAATAATGATCAATTGTTGGAATAAGATAATTCGAATTAGGAAATGAGGCCCAAGAAGTGTTAGGTATATTAAAATCACCCAACACAAGAAATAAGTCATTATCTTGAACATATTCATACATTTCTTTAATACAAGATATATGATGACTATAATCTTGTAAATCGGAAGAGGGAGGAATATATGAACAAGTAACGTATAGGGAACAAGACTGAAAAGTTATTTTAACTCCAATAATCTCAACATTGTGAATTGATGAGAATGTAAAAGATTCAGAGAGGAAATGGGATTTAACAGCTATTAAAACACCACCACCTCTACGAGACGCGCGATCAAGTCTATAAATAGTGAAATTATTTGAAAAAACCTCATTATTATAAACATTTTGGCTTAACCACGTTTCAGTGAGGGCTATAAGTTCAGATTGGACACTACAGCTATGCAGAAATAGATTTTTTAATTTAGAATTAAGGCCTCGAACATTTTGATAAATCATAGATAGCTGCGGAAAAGATGGAAAGAGACTTAGTTTTTTGATACAGCCTCAGATGAAGGTTGAACCGAAACGGGATTTAAAGACACTGGAGAAATTCTATTCCGAGTCTTAGGTTTGAATTCATGTACAACAATATGAGGTGGCCAAAAGTTTGGATCACATATTGTATCGAAAAATTCAATTGGGACATTGATTTTAAACGAAGCAATTTCACGAGGAGTCGCAAAATTAAACTTCGTTATAAATACTTTAGATGAAATTTTACTTTCAATAAAAGCAGACACAGCCTCACATGTCGTATCTGATGAAAGCCTAGATAAGAAAACTTGGTTTCGAGGAGACACAACAGATAAATGGGGTAATATAGGAGTAGGAGACGGTGTAGGAGACGGTGTAGGAGACGGTGACTGAATTGAGCAACACTCGGAGAAGCTTTACCTTTTTTATTAGTGGCCTTTTGAATGTCTGTGCTGACACTAGACCCAGATATTTCAACAGAATCATCAGGTATTGGAATTGATAATTCTTGACAAGGGGTTGATAAGGTAGGAGATGATAATTGAATGGAGGGAGGAACTAGCAGTGATGGAGTAATCACTGTATTCAGCGGAGAATCAAACTTATACTGATACAATATTTCTTCTTCAGCTTTAAGTTCCTCTTCTAGCTGTTTTGAAAATTTGCTCAGATTTGAATACTGAACCCGCACTGAATTATACATCTTGGAAAAACTTAATTGTTTTTCCAAACAATCCGGGCAAGACCAGCGTAATCCACCACACCCACTTTTGGGAGCAGCCATGACTCTATCACAGTCACGCCCCGAGATGCCAGCACATTTAATGTGCGTTAGATTCTCGCACAACCAGCACCCAACAAATTGCATTTGTGCAGAATCAGTGATATGCCGAAGTGTACATGATTTCTTACAGCAAATCATATTGGCAAGTAGGGGAGATAATCAAAACAAAAATACAAACAGATTTAGATAGTAAAAAAAATAAAAGATAAAAGACAAAGAGTTGATTAACTGTGATTGAGAGAAACAAAAATCACAAACAACAACACTCAGCTACTACAAAGATCAAAAGAAATAATTAGTAGATGAAGAAACAGAAAATAGAGCGGGAGAGAGCTGCACTACAAACGCAATAAATTTCGCAAGAAACAGAAACAAAACGCTAAGCTAAGCGTGAGCGATGCGACAGCGAACACACACACTAACCCGTGTAAAAAGCTGAGCGTGAACAAGCGACAGCGAACACACACAGTAACGCGTTTAAAAAAAGAACAGAAAAGCAAATAAGAACAACGAAAGAATAGAAATACTAAAACGAAAATTGCAATTTAGATATACACCGACGCTCACAAAACTATTGTAAATAAAATATAAAACACAATGTTTAGAAGCAAAAATCACGGCAGTATCAAAACTAAAGATGCAATAATCACCAATACACAAATAATGTATAAATTTACAACAAATTAAAGAACAGAAATATTTAAAAGTACGGAGCGCAAACAAAAAACACGTCTTACTCTCACAAACTCAGAACTCTCTCTACGCAACTTTTCATGTTCGCAGTTGTGAATCAGAGCTGATATCGACTCTTTGGTCGAAAATTTATCAGCATTTCCTGGGTCGAAACCTTCGTCAATGTACGCTGCTTCTAGCTGCTTGCGCAGACTGTCAATATCAGTCATATATTGCGATGCTGTTTTACCCTTTTCCTTTATATTTAGTAGTTTTGCTTTGATAACATCAGAGGACTTTCCTTTAGCAGATAAGGCTCCGCTCAATTTCACAATATTTCTTACAATAGTTTTGTTTCTTATATATATGTTATTAATTTTAACATTTTTCTTTAAATTTATTTTAAATTTAAAATTAATTTTTGATGATGCTCCATCGATAATGCTCTCTGCTGCAGATGTCCGGGGCCTATGGGCTCAGGCGGTATTGATGCCGGTCGTCGCACCAATTTTTGTCCAGCTTGTATACTCGCAGTATACACTCTCCAGTGGTCCTGGGCAATCCTTTGGGCACTTCTTTTCGTCGCTTGGAAGTGGTAGTGGCTTAGGAGGAGGAGTGGCAATTGTGGCTCCGGTTCAGTGCAGTTTGTTAAGTGCAGTTTTGCCAGCGACGAGATGTTCACTGATGCAGAAACGGAAATTTATATTGGAGGCTCAAATCCATCGGCCGAAGAAGCGGATGAAGGCACAGATCCGAATGTTCAAGTTGGTGTTGATGTTATTCTGGATAACCGTCCGCAAGAATATTTTGCCTTCCCGGATAAGAACTCCTGGCAACAGCAGTTTGCTGTTGTTGCTGTTTGTTTGCTGGTGCCTGCTGCTGTTGCTGTACTGACGTCGACGACGTCACGAGTCACGGTCGCCATGCAATAACTAAACAACCAGACTTGTGTCTTTGACGTCTTCATACATAATGAATCGGTCTTTTTTTTATTCGATATTGACTTAGCCTAAAGTACATAAGAGAGTATATAGTTTTGTCGCTCAAAGCAGCGGCAGAACGGGAGTATATAGCGTGTCATATGTATTTGTATATATTATTATATGCACATGCAGAAGGCATATACATTGACATGCGCTTGGGACCGAATGGTCAGAACGTCATAGTGCTTACGCTGCAGATCTCACGCTGCAGGCCAGTCCACATATAAGCGGCTGATCATATTACAGCACTTGGCGGTGGTTATGTTATGTAAACAAAGCGACAAAGTGTCTCTATGTTTATGCGCTTGATACTCTAACGTTTAATTAGGGCATATGACCACTTCACATATTGTATACACTACAATGTGGTGGGCATATGCTTATTTTCCATATAACACACTACACTGCCTTTCTCTTTTTCGACTTCTTCGTCGTCTTCTTCTTCTTCTTATCTCTCTTCTTCTTTCTCTTCTTCTGCTTTCTTGCCTTTCTCTTGCTCTTTAGCTTCTTTTTCATCTCTTTTGCTTTTTCATCATCTTCTTTTTTTTCCTTCTTCATATTTTTTTCTTCTTCTTCATTTTCTTTATCTTCTTCTTTCTCCACTTCTTCTTCTTCTTTCTTCTCTTCCTCTTCTTCTTCTTCTTTCTCTTCTTTTTCTTTACTTTCTATTGATTCTTCTTCCTTCTCGTTCTCTTCTTCTTCTTCTTTTTCCATTTCTTCATTTTCTTCTTTGTCTTCTCCTTTCTTCTCTTCCTCTAATTCTTCTTCTTCAACTTTCTATTCTTCACTTTTTTTTGTATCTTCTTCCTTCTCTTTCGTTTCTTCTTTTTCTTCTCCTTCTTCGTATTCCTTTTCTTCTTCTTCCTTTTCTTCATCTTCTTTTTTGTCCTCTTCTTCTTCTTCTTACTTCTTCTTTTTTGCTCTTCCTCTTCTTCATCTTGTTATTCCTCTTCTTCTTTCTCTTCTTCTTCTTCCTCCTCTTCCTCTTCTTCTTTCTCATCTTCTTTCTCTTCTTCTTTCTGTTTTTCTTCTTTCATCTCTTGTTCTTTCTCTTTTCTTTTTTTCTTCTTCTTTTTCGTTCTTCCCTTCATCTTTCTCCTCCTTTTTTTCTTCATCTTCTTTTTCTCTTTCTCATCTTTCGTTTCTTCTTCCTCTTCTTCTTTTTCTTCTTCCTCCTGTTCCTCTTCTTCTCCTTCCTCATCTTATTTCATTTCTTATATCTCTTCTTCTTCTTTTTCTTCGTCTTCATATTCTATTTCTTCTTCTTCTTCTTTTATCTATTCTTCTTCCTTTTCTTTTTTTTTTCTTTTTTCTCTTATTCTTCTTTATCATCTTCTTCTTATTATTGTTATTATCTTCTTCTTCTTATTCTTCGTCTTCATATTCTTTTTCTTCTTCTTTTTCTTCTTCTTTTTCTTCTTTTATCTATTCTTCTTCCTTTTCTTTTTTTTTCTTCTTTCTCTTATTCTTCTTTATCATCTTCTTATTATTGTTATTCTTCTTCGTCTTTTTTCTTCCTCTTCCTCTTTTTCTTCTTTTTGTTGTCTGCTTCCTCTTCTGGTTCCTCTTCTCCTTCTTCGCATTTATCTTCTTCTTCTTCCTCTTCTTCTTCTTTTTCCTTTTCTTCTATTCAAAAGGAAGGAAAAGAAGAGGAAGAACAAAAGACGAAGAAGAAAAATAGGAAGAATAATAATAAGAAGAAGAAGATTATGAAGAAGAAAAAAAGAAAAAAGAAAAAAAATACAAGAAGATGAAGACGAAGAAAAAGAAGGTGAAGACGAAGAAAAAGAAGATGATGACGCAGAAAAAGAAAAAGAGAAATAAGAAAAGAAATAAGATGAGGAAGAAGAAGAAGAGGAAGAGGAGGAAGAAGAAGAAGAAGAAGAGAAAGAGCAAGAAGAAGAGGAAAAGGAATATGTAATAGAGGGAGCAGAAGAAGAGGAAGAGGAGGAAGAAGAAGAATAAGAAGAGAAAGAGCAAGAAGAAGAGGACGAGGACTATGTAGAAGAGAGAGAAGAAGAAGAAGAGGAAGAACAAAAAGAAGACGATAAAGAAGAAGAAGGATAGAAAAAACGAAAGATGAGGAAGAGCAAAAGAAGATGAAGAAGTAGAAGCAGCAGAAGAAGAAGATAAAGAAGAAGAGGAGGAGAAATATGAAGAGAAGAAAGAACAAGAAGAAGAAAAAATAAATAAAAAGATGAGAAACAGAAATAACAAGGGATGAAAGAAGAAAAAGAAAAAGAAGAAGAGAAAGAAGATGAGAAATATGAAGAAGAGGAGGAGGATTAGGAAGAAGAAGAGAAAGAAGAAGAGGAATAAGAAGCTGAAGAAGAGGAAGAACAAAAAGAGAAGGTATAAGATGTAGAAGAAGAGGACAAAGATGAAGATGAAAAAAAGGAAGAAGAAGAAAAAGAATATAAAAAAGGAGAAAAAGAAGAAGAAGCGAAAGCGAAGGAAGAAGATGCAAAAGAAAGTGAAGAAGTGAAAGTTGATGAAGGAGAAGGAGAGGAAGAGATGAAAGAAGAAGAAGAGGACACGGAAGAAGATGAAGAAATGAAAGAAGAAGAAAAAGAAAAGAACGAGAATGAAGAAGAATGAAAATAAAGTGAAGAAAAAGAAGAGAAAGAAGAAGAAGAGGAAGAGAAGAAAGAAGAAGAAGAAGAAGAAGAAGAATAATAAGAAGGAGAAAAATGCAAAGCAAAGGAAGAAGAAGAAACAAAATATGAAGAAGGACAAAAAGGAAAAAAAAAGATGATGAAGAAGAAAAGAGATAATAGAAGAGAAAGAGCAAGAAAGAAGAAGAAGAATAAAAAGACGAAAAAGGGGAAGGGAGAAAGAGAAAGAAGAAGAAGACGAGGGAGAAGATGAATTAAAGGAAGAAGAAGAAGAAAAAATAAGATAAAGAAGAAAAAGGGAAAAAAAAAGAAGAAGAAGAAGAGGATATACGGGAGAGGGAAAAGGAAGAAGAATAAGGTGAATAAGAGGAAAAAGATGAAGAAACGGAAGATGAAAAGGAAGAAGAATAAGAAGCGAAAGAAGAAGAGGGAGAAGAAGAAGCAGAAGAAGAAGACGAAAAGAAGAGGAGGAAGAAGAAAGAGAAGAAGAAGAAAAAGAAGACGAAGAAAAAGAAGAAGAAAAAGAAGATGAAGACGAAGAAAAAAAAAAGAGGCGAAATAAGAAGCGGAAGAAGAAGAGGAAGAGAGGGATATGAGAAAATGATTAAGAAGAAGAAGAGGAAGAAGAAGAAAAAGAGAAAGAAGACAAAAAGATAAAGAAGAAGAAGAGATAAAAAAAGAATAAGAAGAAGAAAAAGAAGATGAAGACGAAGAAAAAGAAAAAGAGAAATAAGAAAAGAAATAAGATGAGGATGAAGAAGAAGAGGAAATGGAGGAAGAAGAAGAAGAAAAAGAGGAGGAAGAGCAAGAGGACGAGGAAGACGAATATATAAAAGTGGGAGAAGAAAAAGAAGACGAAGAAGAAGAAGAGAAAGAAAATTCGAAAGATGAGGAAGAGAAACAGAAGATGAAGAAGTGGAAGAAGCAGAAAAAGAAGTTGAAGAAGAAGAGGGGAAGAAAGATGAAGAGAAGAAAGATGAAGAGAAGAAAGAACAAAAAGAAGAAAAAGGGAAATAAAAGATGAGAAAGAGGAAGAACAAGAGATAAAGCAATCAATATAAAGAGGAAGAGAATGAAGAAGGGAAAGAAAAAGAGATAGAAGAAGAGGAATAAAAAGCTGAAGAAGAGGAAGAAGAAATAAGAAGAAGAAGAAGAGGAAATAGGAGAAGAAGAAGAAATGGAAGAAGAAGAAGGAGAAGAGAACGAGAAGGAAGAAGAATGAAAAGAAAATGAAGAAAAAGAAGAGAAAGAAGAAGAAGAAGAAGAGGAAGAGAAGAAAGACGAAGAAGAAGAAGACGAAGCAAAAGAAGAAGAAGAAGAAGAAGAACAAAATATTAAGAAGGAGAAAAAGTAAAAAAAAAGATGAAGAAGAAACAAAAGAAATGAGAGAAGAGATAGAGCAAGAGAAAAAACAAGACAGAAAAAGAAGAGAAAGAAGAAGAAGAATAAGAAGACGAAAAGGGGAAGGCAGAAAAAGGAAGAAGAAAAAGAAGAAGGCGAAGGACAAGATGAATTAAAGGAAGAAGAAGAAAAGACGAAGAAAAAGAAGAAGAAAAAGAAGAAGAGAAATAAGAAAAGAAATCAGATAAGAAAGAAGAACAAGAGGAAGAGGAAGAGGAAGAGGAATATGAAGAAGAAGAAAAGGAAGAATAAGAAAGAGAAAGAAGAAGAAAAAAAGAAGAAGAAGAGATAAAAGACAAAGAAGAATAAGAAGGAGAAGGAAAAGAAAATGAAGACGAAGAAAAAGAAGAAGAAGAGAAATAAGCAAAGAAATAGGATGAGGAAGAAGAAGAAGAGGAAGTGAAGGAAGAAGAAGAAGAAGAGCAAGAGCAAGGGGAAGAGGAAGAGGAATATGTAGAAAAGGGAGAACAAAACAAGGCGAAGAAAAAGAAGAGAAAGAAGAAACGAAAGATGAGGAAGAGAAAAAGAAGAAGAAGAAGTTGAAAAAGCAGAAAAAGAAATGGAAGAAGAATAGGAGGAGAAAGATGAAGAGAAGAAAAAACAAGAAGAAAAAAGATAAAAAGAAGAGAAAGAGAAAGAACAAGAGGTGAAATAAGAAAAACAGAAAGAAGAAGATGAGGAGGAAGAAGAAGAGTAAGAAGAAGAGGAATAAAAAGAGAAAGAAGAAGAGGAATAAGAAGATGAAGAAGAGGAAGAACAACAAGTAAGGAAACTCTAGTCGAAGGTGCCCGACTAGGAAATACCCTAAACCCCGCCTGTCATCGGTTTTAAATGCACTTCAAAGTTTGTATACAATTTTAAATTAAATTAAAAAATTAAAAAAAACAAGTAGGGAAACTCTAGTCGGAGATGCCCGACTAGGAAATACCCAGAAAACCGCCTATCGGCGGCTTTAAATGCACTTCAAAGTTTGTATACAATTTTAAATTAAATTAAAAAATTAAAAAAAAAGAAAAGATTAAGTAACTTGCATAAAAAAAGTTTTCACGTCAGCTTAGAGAATCGAACCCGAGACTTTATGTCGGCGATCATCGCTTCTACCAACACAGCCGTTGCACACATATGAATGATATAATTACGCTGCGAAAGTTTGATTAAGAAAGTCGGAATAAGAAGCGAAAGAAGAAGAGGATGAAGGAGAAGCAGAAGAAGAAGGCGAGGAAGAAGAAGAGGGAGAAGAAGAAGAAAAAGAAGACGAAGACGAAGAAAAAGAAAAAGATGATATAGATAAAGAAAAAGAACATGAATACGAAGAAAAAAAGAAGAGGAGAAATAAAAGGAGAAAGAAGGTGAGGAATAAGAAGACAAGGAAGAGAAAGAGAAAACGGAAGAAGAAGAAGAATATTTAGAAGAGGGGGAAGAAGAAGAAGAAGAACAAAAAGAGAAGAAATAAGAAGAAAAAGAAGAGGACAAAGTAGACGATGAAGAAAAGGAAGGAGAAGAAAAAGAATATAAAGAAGGAGAAGAAGAAGACGCCAAAGAGAAGAAAGCAGATGCAACAGAAAGTGAAGAAGAAGAAGAAGAAGAAGAAGAAGAAAAAGAAGAAAAGGAAGAAAATAAAGAAGAAGAAGAAGAGGACAAAGAAGAAGATGAAGAATAGAATAAAGAAGAAGAAGAAAAAAATACAAAGAAGGAAAAAAGGAAAAAAAGATGAAGAAGAAGCAAAAGAGATGAAAAAGGAGAGAAATAGCAAGAAAAAGATCAATAAAGAAGAAGAAGAGAAAGAAGAAGTGAAAAAAGAAGAGTAAGAAGAAGAGAAAGAAGAAGAAGACGAAGGAGAAGATAAATCAAAGGAAGAAGAATAAGAAGAAAAAGAAAATGAAGAAGAAGAAGAGAAGAGGATATAGGGGAAAATGAAAAGGAAAAGGAAGAAGAAAAAGGAGAATAAGAGGAAAAAGAAGAAAAAGAAGAAGAGGGAGAAAAAAAGACGAAGTAGAAAAATAAGAAGAATAATAATAAAAAGAAAAAGATGATGAAGAAGAAAAAGAGTTAAAAGAAGAAGAAAAAGAAGACGAAGAAAAAGAAAAAGATGAAGACGAAGAAAAAGAAGAAGAAGAGAAATAAGAAAAGAAATAAGAAGAAAAAGAGAAAGAGGAAGAGGAAGAAGAAGACGAACCAGAGGAAGAGCAAGAGAAAGGGGAAGAGGAATATGTAGAATAGGGAGAAGAAGAAGAAGAGAAAGAACAAAAAGAAGACGAAGAAAAAGAAGAGAAAGAAGAAACAAAAGATGAGGAAGAGCAAAAGAAGATGAAGAAAAAAAATTGGGAGAGAGATGAAGAGAAGAAGGAAGAAGAAGGAAAAAAGATGAGAAAGAAGAGAAAGACAAAGAACAAGAGTTGAAAGCAGAAAAATATAAAAAATAAGAGAAAGAAGAAGACGAACAAGAAGAAAATAAGAAAAGGAAGATGACGAAGAGAAAAATAAGATGAATAAGTAGAACAAGCAGAAAAAGAAAAAGAATATGAAGAAACAAAGGAGGAGAATGATGAAGAGAAGAAAGAAAAAGAAGAACAAAAGTTGAGAAAGAAGATAAAGGGAAAGAACATGAGTTAAAAGAGGAAAAAGTGAAAGAATAAGAGAAAGAAGAAGAGAAAGAAGATGAAGGAGAAGAAGAGGATATAGGGGAAAAGGGAGAAGAATAAGGAAAATAAGAGAAAAAAGATGAAGAAATGGAAGATGAAAAGGAAGAGGAATAAGAAGCGAAAGAAGAAGAGGGAGAATGAGAAGCAGAAGGAAAAGACGAAGAAAAAGAGGAAAAAGAAGAGAGCAGACAAAAGGAAGAAAAACAGACAAAGTCGAAGAAAAAGAAGATAAAAACGAAGAAAAAGAAAATGAAGAGGAAGAGAAAAAAGAAGAGAACAAGAAGATGAAGACGAAGAAAAAGAAGAGAAATAAGAAAAGAGGAATATGTAAAAGAGGGAGAAGAAGAAGAGCAAGAAGAAGACAGAAAGAAGAAACGAAAGATGAGGAACAGAAAAAGAAGATGAAGAAAAAAAGGATATAGGGAAAGGAAGAAAAATAAGAGGAAAAAGATAAAGAAACGGAAGATGAAAAAGAAGAGGAATAAGAAGCGAAAGAAGAAGAGGAGGAAGGAGAAGCAGAAGAAGAAGACGAAGAAGAAGAGGAAGAAGAAGAGAGAGAGAAGAAGAGAAGAAGAAAAAGAAGACGAAGACGACGAAAAAGAAAAAGAAGACGAAGACGACGAAAAAGAAAAAAAAAAGAAAAAGAAGATGAAGACGAAGATGATGAGTAAGAAAAAGAAGAGAAAGAGGAAGAGGAAAAGGAAGAGGAATATGAAAAATAGGAAGAAGAAGGAGAAGAGAAAGAAGAATAAGATAAATGCGCAGAAGGAGAAGAGGAACCAGAAGAGGCAGAAGAAGAACAAATAGAACAAAAAGCAAAAGAGGAAGAAAAAAAGACGAAGAAGAAAAATGAGAAGAATGATAATAAGAAGAAGAAAATGATGAAGAAGGAAAATAGAAAGAAGAAGAAAAAAATAAAAAGAAGAGGAACTGATACAAGAAAGAGAAGAAGAAGAATAGAAGGAAGATGATGAGGAAGAAAAAGAAGATGAAAACGAAGAAAAAGAAGGAGAAGAAAAATAAGAAAATAAATAAGATAAGAAATAAGATAAGGAAGAAAAAGAAGAAAAGAAAAAAAGGAAGATGAGAAAGAGAAAAAGAAGATGAAGAAGTAGAAGAAACAGAAAAAGAATTTGAAGAAAAAAAAGGAGGAGAAAGGTGAAGAGAAGAAAGAACAAGAAGAAAAAAAAAAGATAAAAAGAAGAGAAAGAACAAGAGATGAAAGAAGAAAGAGAGAAAGAAGATGAGAAAGAAACAGAAGAGAAGGAGGAGGACGAAAAAGAAGAAGAGAAAGAAAAAGGAAAGAAGAAGAGGAATAAAAAGATGAATAAGAGGAGGAACAAAAAGAGAAGAAACAAGAAGAAGAAGAGGACAAAGAAGAAGATGAAGAAAAGGAATAAAAAGAAAAAGAATATGAAGAAGGAGAAGAAGAAGAAGAAACGAAAGAGAAAAAAGGAAGGCAAAAGAAAGTGAAAATGAGAAAGTTGAAGAAGAAAAAGAAGAGGAAGAGAAGAAAGAAGAAGAAGAAGAAGGAGACGAAGACGAAGAAAAAAAAGAAGAAAAAGAAGATGAAGACGAAGAAAAAGAAGAAGAAAAAGAAGACAAAGACGAAGAAAAAAAAAGGAGAAATAAAAAAGAAAGAAATTGAGGAAGAAGAAGAAGAAAAAGAGGAAAAGGAAGAAGAAGAAGAATAGGAAGAAGAAGATAAATTCGCAGAAGGAGAAGAGGAACCAGAAGAGGAAGAAGAAGAACAAATAGAACAAAAAGCAAAAGAGGAAGAAAAAAGACGAAGAAGAAAAATAAGAAAAATAATTAGAAAATGAAGAAGAACAAGAGAAAGAAGAAGAAACAAGTAAGGAAACTCTAGTCGGAGGTGCCTGACTAGGAAATACCCTGAACCCCGCCTTTCGGCGGCTTTAAATGCACTTCAAAGTTTATATATCATTTTGAATTAAATTAAAAAATTAAAAAATTAAGATTAAGTAACTTGAACTAAAAAAGTTTTGACGTCAAGCGTAGAGAATCGAACCCGAGACCTTATGTCGGCGATCATCGCTTCTACCAACGCAGCCGTTGCAATACATAAGAGTGAGATAGCGAATTCCTAAGTAAAGTTATTGAGCTACTGAGCTACTGCTACTGAGCTGCTGAACTTCTGCTGAAAATTCAACCCCAATTTGTCTTTGTTGTTGTTGTTATGAATTCTTCGAATTTTCTAGAGCTTCTGCTGCTGTTGCCACGCGAGTTATGCCATTAGCATCACTTCCCGTAATTCCCGCCGACACCAAAGGTTTGCAATCCACATTAATGTAAAAACTCCATTAACCAAAAGTGCCACCAGAATAGTGGACACTTAAATGAGACAAAATCCGAGATTCGTTCGGAACCTAGAATTGAATAAGCAGTAGTTGTATTTTAACACTCAAATAAAGCACATGTATTCGCTCTAAAAAGACGTTCATACA
>JAWNOX010000051.1:0-18917 GCA_035045555.1 Drosophila fulvimacula | reverse complement strand
TGTGTACGTAAACGTTTGGTAAACGTTTCGTTTAATAACATAATAGATTTCATCTATACATACATAACATATGTGTATTATATTGACTTTATTTAAATTATATCAATGTTATTTTTATTTTATATATATGTATATACAGTATGTACATACATACATATGTACATGTACATATATTGCAAGAACGCACATACACACGCACACGCATACGCTCTGCTAACTGCGCAGTTTACTCAGCGACTGCGCTGCGCCAATATGTGCGTGTTATGGGAAACTAAATGTTTAACAGCTTTTTTTGTAGATCGACTTTCTTAATCAAACTTTCGCAGCGTAATTATATCATTCATATGTGAGAGAAAGAGAAAGAACAAGAGATGGAAGAAGTAAAGAGAAAGAAAATGAGGACGAAAAAAAGAAAAAAGAAGAGGAATAAGAAGATGAAGAAGAGGAAGAACAAAAACAGAAGAAATAATAAGAAGAAGAAGAGGACAAAAAAGAAGATGAAGAAAAGGAAGAAGAAGAAAAATATGAAGAAGGAGAAAAAGAAAAAAAGGAAAATGAAGAAGGAGCAAAAAAAATGAAAAAGAAAATGAAGAAGAAGAAGAAAGAGCAAGAGAATGAGCAAGAAAGAAGAAGAACAGGAAGAAAAAGAGAAAGAATATGAAGACGAAGAAAAAGAAGATGAAGCTGAAGAAAAAAAAGATGAAGACGAAGAAAAAGAAGAGAAATAAGAAAAGAAATAAGATGAGGAAGAAGAAGAAGAGGAAGCAGAAGAACAAAAAGAAGAAAAAAAAGAAGAGGAAGAAAAAAAGACAAAGAAGAATAATAATAAGAAGAAGAAGATAATGAAGAAGAAAAAGAAAAAGAAGAAGAAAAAAAGAAGAGGAAGAAGAAGAGATAAAAAAATAAGAAGAAGAAAAAGAAGATAAAGACGAAGAAAAAGAATATGAAGAGCAATGAGAAAATAAATAAGATGAGGAAGAAGAAGAAGAAGGAAAAAGAAAAGAAGAAGAGGAATAGCAAGATGAAGAGGACGAGGAATATGTAGAAGAGGGAGAAGAAGAAGAACAGGAAGAACAAAAAGAAGACGACGAAGAAGAAGAGAAAGAAGAAACGAAAGATGCGGAAAAGAAAAAGCAAATGAAGAAGTAGAAGAAGCAGAAAAAGAAGATGAAGAAAAAAGGAGGAGAAAGAGGAAGAGAAGAAAGAACAAGAAGAAGAAAATAAAGATGAAAAGAAGAGAAAGAGAAGGAACGAAAGATGAAAAAAGAAAAAGAGAAATTAGAAGGGAAAGAAAGAGAGAAAGAAGAAGACAAAGAAGAAGAAAAGAAGAAAAAAAGATGAGGAAGAGAAAAAAAAGCTGAAGAAGTAGAAGAAGCAGAAAAAGAAGATGAAGAGGAAGAGGAGAAGAAAGATGAAGAGAAGAAAGAACAAGAAGAAGAAAAAAAGAGAAAAAGAAGAGACAGAGAAGGAACAAGAGATGGAAGAAGAAAAAGAGAAAGAATAGGAGAAAGAAGATGAGAAAGAAAAAGAGAAAAAAGAAGAAGAATAAGAAGATGAAGAAGAGGAAAACCAAAAACAGAAGAAACAAGTAAGGAAACTCTAGTCGGAAGTGCCCGACTAGGAAATACCCTGAACCCCGCCGATCGGCGGCTTTAAATGCACTTCAAAGTTTGTATATAATTTTAAATTAAATTAAAAAATAAAAAAAAAAGATTAAGTAACTTGCATTAAAAAGTCGACGTCAGCTTAGAGAATCGAACCCGAGACTTTATGTTGGCGATCATCGCTTCTACCAATGCAGCCGTCGCAGTACATAAGAGTGAAATAGCGAATTCCTAAGTAAAGTTATTGAGCTACTGAGCTGCTGAACTTCTGCTTAAAATTCATCCCCAATTTGTCTTTGTTGTTGTTATGAATTCTTCGATTTTTCTAGATGCTTCTGCTTCTGTGGCCACGCGCGTGTGTACGTAAACGTTTGGTAAACGTTTCGTTTAATAACATAATAGATTTCATCTATACATACATAACATATGTGTATTATATTGACTTTATTTAAATTATATCAATGTTATTTTTATTTTATATATATGTATATACAGTATGTACATACATACATATGTACATGTACATATATTGCAAGAAGGGGAAAAAGAAGAAGATGAAGAAGAGAAAAAGAACAGAAAGAAGTAGAAGAAGCAGAAAAAGAAGATGAAGAAAAAAGGAGGAGAAAGATGAAGAGAAGAAAGCACAAGAAGAAGAAAAAAGTTAAAAAGAAGAGAAAGAGAAAGAACAAGAGATGAAAGAAGAAAAAGAGAAAGAAGAAGGGAAAGAAAGAGAAGAAGACAAAGATAAAGAATAAAAGAAGGAAAGGAAGATGAGGAAGAGAAAAACAAGATTAAGAAGTAGAAGAAGCAGAAAAAGAAGATGAAGAAAAATAAGAGGAAAATGATGAAGAGAAAAAAGAACAAGAAGAAGAAAAAAAGATAAAAACAGAGAAAGAGATGGAAGAAGTAAAGAAAACGAAGATGAGAAAGAAAAAAAGAAAAAAGAAGACGAATAAGAAGATGAAGAAGAGGAAGAACAAAAACAGAAGAAATAATAAGAAGAAGAAGAGGACAAAGAAGAAGATGAAGAAAAGGAAGAAGAAAAAAATATGAAGAAGGAGAAAATGGAAAAAAAGAAGATGAAGAAGAAGCAAAAAAAAATAAAAAAGAAAATGAAGAAGAAGAAGAAAGAGCAAGAGAATGAGCAAGAAAGAAGAAGAATAGGAAGAAGAAGAGAAAGAATAAGAAGACGAAGAAAAAGAAGAAGAGCAAGAAGAAACGAAAGATGCGGAAAAGAAAAAGCAGACAAAAAATTGGAAGAAGAAGAAAAAGAAGATGAAGAAAGAGAGAAGGAGAGAGATAAAGAAAAGAAAGAAGAAGAAAAAAAAAGATAAAAAGAAGAGAAAGAGAAAGAACAAGAGATGAAAGAAGAAAAAGAGAAAAAAGAAGAGAAAGAAGAAGAAGAGGAAGAGGAGGCAGAAAAAGGAGAAGAAGAAGAAGAAGAAAGAGAAGGAACAAGATGCAAATAAAAGCGAATAAGAGAAAGTTGAAGAAGAAGAAGAATAAGAGGAAGAGGTGAAAGAAGAGGACAAAAAAGAAGATGAAGAAAAGGATGAAGAAGAAGAAGAAACAAAATTTGAAGAAGGAGAAAAAGGAAAAAGAGAAGACGAAGAAGAAGCAAAAGAGATGAAAAAGAAGAGAAAGAGCAAGAAAGCAGAAAAAGACAAAGAAGAAGAGAAAAAAGGAGCGAAAGAAGAAGAAGAAGAAGATAAAAAATAGGAAGATAGAAAGAGGAAGAAAAAAAAGAAGAAGAAGATGAATTAAAGGAAGAAGAAGAAGAAAAAAATGAAGATGAAGAAGAAGAAAAAAAAATTGAAGAAGAAGAAGACGATGATATAGGGGGCAAAGGAAAAGGAAGAAGAATAAGGAGAATCAGAGGAAAAAGATGAAGAAACGGAAAATGAAAAGGAAGAGGAATAAGAAGCGAAAGAAGAAGAGGAAGAAAAAGAAGCAGAAAATAAGAAGACGAAGAAGAAGAGGAAGAAGAAGAAAAAGAAGACGAAGACAAAGAAAAAGATGATGAAGACGAAGAAAAGAAGAGGAGAAATAAGAAGAGTAAGAAGCTGAGGAAGAAGAAGAAGAATAGGATGAAGAAGAACACGAGGAAGAGGAAAAGGTAGAGGAATATAAAGAAAAGGAAGAAGAAGAAGGAGAAAAAGAAGAAGAAGATAAATGCGAAGAAGAGGAACCAGAAGAGGAGCAGAAGAACAGAAAGAAGAAAGAGAAGATGACGAAGAAAAATAGACGAAGACGGAAAATAAGAAAAATAGTAATAAGAAGAAAAAGATGACGAAGAAGAAAAAGAGAAAAAAGAAGTAGAAACGAACAAGACGAAAAAGCGATAAAAGAAGAAGAATAAGAAGACGAAGAAGCGATAAAAGAAGAAGAATAAGAAAACGAAGAAGAAAAAAAAGAAGATGAAGACAAAGAAAAAAAGAAGAAGAGAAATATGATGAGGAAGAAGAAGAAGAGGAATAGGAGGAAGAAGTAGAAGAAGCAGAGGAAGAGCAAGAGGAAAAGGAAGAGGAATATGTAGAAGAGGGAGAAGAGGAAGAAGAGGAAGAACAAAAAGAAAACGAAGAAGAAAAAGAGAAAAATTAAGAAGAAGAAGCAGATGATATAGATGAAAAGAAAAATGGATAAGAAGTGAAAGAAGATCAGGAAGAAGAAAGAGCGGAAGAAGAAAAAGACGAAGAGGAAGAGGAGGAAGAGGGGAAGCAGAAGAAGAGAGAGAGAAGCAGAAGATAAATGCGAAGAAGGAGAAGAGAAACCAGAAGAGGAAGCAGAAGAACAAAAAGAAAAAGAGAAAGAAAAAAAGACAAAGAAGAAAAATAAGAAGAATAATAATAAAAAGAAAAAGATGATGTAAACGAAAAAAAGAAAGAGAAGAGATAAAAGAGGAAGAAAAAGAAGACGCAGAAGAAGAAAAAGAAGAACAAGAGAAAGAAGAAACGAATGATGAGGAAGAAAAAAAGAAGATGAAGAAGTAGAAGAAGCAGAAAAAGAAGATGAAGACGAAGAAGACGAAGAAAAAGAAGAAGAAGAGAAATAAGAAAAGAAATAAGATGAGGAAGAAGAAGAAGAGGAATAGGTGGAAGAAGAAAAAGAAGAAGCGGAAGAGCGAAATGCAGAGGAAGAGGAATATGTAGAAGAGGGAGAAGAAGAAGAAGAGGAAGAACGAAAAAAATACGAAGAAGGAGAAAATTAAGAAGAAACGAAAGATGAGGAAGAGAAAAAGCAGATGAATAAGTAGAAGAAGATGAAGCAAAAGAGGAGGAGAAGGATGAAGAAAAGAAAGAAGATGAAGAAGTATACAAGATAAAAAGAAAAGAAAGAGAAAGAACAAGAAATGAAAGAAGAAAAAGAGAAAGAAGAAGAGAAAGAAGAATAGAAAGAAGAAAAAGAGAAAGAGGAGGAAGAAGAAAGAGAAGAAGAAGAAGCGAAAGAGAGGGAAAAAGATGCAAAAGAAAGAGACGAGGAGATTGTTGAAGAAGAAGAAGAGGAACAGAAGAAATAAGCGGACAAAGAAGAAGATGAAGAAAAGGACGAAGAAGAAGAATCAAAATATGAAGAAGGAGAAAAAGGAAAAAAGAAGATGAAGAAGAAGCTAATGAGATGAAAAAGAAGAGAAAGAGCAAGAAAGAAGAAGAAGAGAAAGAAGAAGAGAAAAAAGAAGAGAAAGAGGAAGAAGACGAAAACCCGGAACTGAGAAAGAGGAAGAAAAAGAAAAAGAAGAAGACGAAGGAGAAGATGAATTAAAGGAAGAAGAAAAAAAGATGAAGAAGAAGAAGAGAAACAGGAAGAAGAAGATGATATAGGGGAAAAGGAAAATGAAGAAGAATAAAGAGAATAAGAGGAAAGAAATGAAGAAACGGAAGATGAAAAGGAAGAGGAATAAGAAGCGAAAGAAGAAGAGAGAGAAGAAGAAGAAGAAAAAGAAGACGAAGAAAAAGAAGAAGAAAAAGAACATGAAGACGAAGAAAAAAAGAAGAGGAGAAATAAGAAGAGAAAAAAGATGAGGAAGCAAAAGAAGAAAAGAAGTGGAGAAAGAAAAAAGACGAAGTAGGAAAATAAGAAGAATAATAAGAAGAGATAAAAGAAGAAGAAAAAAATAGATGAAGACGAAAAAAAATAAGAGAAATAAGAAAATAAATAAGATGAGGAAGAAAAAGAAGAGGAAGAGGAGGAAGAAGAAGAAGAAAAGGAAAATGAAGAGCAAGAGGAAGAGGAAGAGGAATATGTAGAAGAGATATGAGAAGAAGAAGAGAAAGAAGAAACGAAAAATGAGGAAGAGAAAAAGAAGATGAAGAAGTAGAAGAAGCAGAAAAAGAAGATGTAGAAAAAAAGGAGAAGAAAGATGAAGAGAAGAATGAAGAAGAAGAGGAAAAAAGATGAGAAAGAAGAGAAAGAGAAAGAACAAGAGATGAAAAAAGAAAAAGGAAGAGAATATGAGAAAGAAGAAGAGAAAGAAGAAGGCGAAGAAGAAGGAGAAGACAAAGAAGAATAAGAAAAGAAGAAAAGGAAGATGAGAAAGAGAAAACGAAAATGAAGAAGTAGAAAAAGCAAAACAAGACGATGGAGAAAAAATGGAGGAGAAAGATGAAAAGAAAAAAGAAGATGAATAAGAAAAAAAGATAAAAAGAAGAGAAAGAGAATAAGAAAGAACTAGAAATGAAAAAAGAAAAAGAAAATGAATAAGAGAAAGAAGATGAGAAAGAAGAAGAAGAGGAAGAGGAGGAGAAACAAGAAGAGAACGACAAGGAAGAAGAACGAAAAAAAAGTGAAGAAAAAGAGGAGAAAGCAGAAGAGGAAGAAGAAGCAGAGGAAGAGAAGAAATAAGAAGAAGAAGAAGAGGACAAAGAATAAGATGAAGAAAAGGAAGAAGAAGAAAAAGAATATGAAGAAGAAGAAGAAGGCAAAGAGAAGGAAGAAGATGCTAAAGAAAGTGGAGAAGAAAAAGTTAAAGAAGAAGAGAAAGAAAAGGGAAATAAGAAGAGAAAGAAGATGAGGAAGAGGAAGAGAGAGAAGAAGAAGAAGAAAAAGAGGAAGAGGTGAAAGAAGAGGACAAAAAAGAAGATGAAGAAAAGGATGAAGAAGAAGAAGAAACAAAATTTGAAGAAGGAGAAAAAGGAAAAAGAGAAGACGAAGAAGAAGCAAAAGAGATGAAAAAGAAGAGAAAGAGCAAGAAAGCAGAAAAAGACAAAGAAGAAGAGAAAAAAGGAGCGAAAGAAGAAGAAGAAGAAGATAAAAAATAGGAAGATAGAAAGAGGAAGAAAAAAAAGAAGAAGAAGATGAATTAAAGGAAGAAGAAGAAGAAAAAAATGAAGATGAAGAAGAAGAAAAAAAATTGAAGAAGAAGAAGACGATGATATAGGGGGCAAAGGAAAAGGAAGAAGAATAAGGAGAATCAGAGGAAAAAGATGAAGAAACGGAAAATGAAAAGGAAGAGGAATAAGAAGCGAAAGAAGAAGAGGAAGAAAAAGAAGCAGAAAATAAGAAGACGAAGAAGAAGAGGAAGAAGAAGAAAAAGAAGATGAAGAAAAAGAAAAAGATGATGAAGACGAAGAAAATAAGAAGAGGAGAAATAAGAAGAGTAAGAAGCTGAGGAAGAAGAAGAAGAATAGGATGAAGAAGAACACGAGGAAGAGGAAAAGGTAGAGGAATATAAAGAAAAGGAAGAAGAAGAAGGAGAAAAAGAAGAAGAAGATAAATGCGAAGAAGAGGAACCAGAAGAGGAGCAGAAGAACAGAAAGAAGAAAGAGAAGATGACGAAGAAAAATAGACGAAGACGGAAAATAAGAAAAATAGTAATAAGAAGAAAAAGATGACGAAGAAGAAAAAGAGAAAAAAGAAGTAGAAACGAACAAGACGAAAAAGCGATAAAAGAAGAAGAATAAGAAGACGAAGAAGCGATAAAAGAAGAAGAATAAGAAAACGAAGAAGAAAAAAAAGAAGATGAAGACAAAGAAAAAAAGAAGAAGAGAAATATGATGAGGAAGAAGAAGAAGAGGAATAGGAGGAAGAAGTAGAAGAAGCAGAGGAAGAGCAAGAGGAAAAGGAAGAGGAATATGTAGAAGAGGGAGAAGAGGAAGAAGAGGAAGAACAAAAAGAAAACGAAGAAGAAAAAGAGAAAAATTAAGAAGAAGAAGCAGATGATATAGATGAAAAGAAAAATGGATAAGAAGTGAAAGAAGATCAGGAAGAAGAAAGAGCGGAAGAAGAAAAAGACGAAGAGGAAGAGGAGGAAGAGGGGAAGCAGAAGAAGAGAGAGAGAAGCAGAAGATAAATGCGAAGAAGGAGAAGAGAAACCAGAAGAGGAAGCAGAAGAACAAAAAGAAAAAGAGAAAGAAAAAAAGACAAAGAAGAAAAATAAGAAGAATAATAATAAAAAGAAAAAGATGATGTAAACGAAAAAAAGAAAGAGAAGAGATAAAAGAGGAAGAAAAAGAAGACGCAGAAGAAGAAAAAGAAGAACAAGAGAAAGAAGAAACGAATGATGAGGAAGAAAAAAAGAAGATGAAGAAGTAGAAGAAGCAGAAAAAGAAGATGAAGACGAAGAAGACGAAGAAAAAGAAGAAGAAGAGAAATAAGAAAAGAAATAAGATGAGGAAGAAGAAGAAGAGGAATAGGTGGAAGAAGAAAAAGAAGAAGCGGAAGAGCGAAATGCAGAGGAAGAGGAATATGTAGAAGAGGGAGAAGAAGAAGAAGAGGAAGAACGAAAAAAATACGAAGAAGGAGAAAATTAAGAAGAAACGAAAGATGAGGAAGAGAAAAAGCAGATGAATAAGTAGAAGAAGATGAAGCAAAAGAGGAGGAGAAGGATGAAGAAAAGAAAGAAGATGAAGAAGTATACAAGATAAAAAGAAAAGAAAGAGAAAGAACAAGAAATGAAAGAAGAAAAAGAGAAAGAAGAAGAGAAAGAAGAATAGAAAGAAGAAAAAGAGAAAGAGGAGGAAGAAGAAAGAGAAGAAGAAGAAGCGAAAGAGAGGGAAAAAGATGCAAAAGAAAGAGACGAGGAGATTGTTGAAGAAGAAGAAGAGGAACAGAAGAAATAAGCGGACAAAGAAGAAGATGAAGAAAAGGACGAAGAAGAAGAATCAAAATATGAAGAAGGAGAAAAAGGAAAAAAGAAGATGAAGAAGAAGCTAATGAGATGAAAAAGAAGAGAAAGAGCAAGAAAGAAGAAGAAGAGAAAGAAGAAGAGAAAAAAGAAGAGAAAGAGGAAGAAGACGAAAACCCGGAACTGAGAAAGAGGAAGAAAAAGAAAAAGAAGAAGACGAAGGAGAAGATGAATTAAAGGAAGAAGAAAAAAGATGAAGAAGAAGAAGAGAAACAGGAAGAAGAAGATGATATAGGGGAAAAGGAAAATGAAGAAGAATAAAGAGAATAAGAGGAAAGAAATGAAGAAACGGAAGATGAAAAGGAAGAGGAATAAGAAGCGAAAGAAGAAGAGAGAGAAGAAGAAGAAGAAAAAGAAGACGAAGAAAAAGAAGAAGAAAAAGAACATGAAGACGAAGAAAAAAAGAAGAGGAGAAATAAGAAGAGAAAAAAGATGAGGAAGCAAAAGAAGAAAAGAAGTGGAGAAAGAAAAAAGACGAAGTAGGAAAATAAGAAGAATAATAAGAAGAGATAAAAGAAGAAGAAAAAAATAGATGAAGACGAAAAAAAATAAGAGAAATAAGAAAATAAATAAGATGAGGAAGAAAAAGAAGAGGAAGAGGAGGAAGAAGAAGAAGAAAAGGAAAATGAAGAGCAAGAGGAAGAGGAAGAGGAATATGTAGAAGAGATATGAGAAGAAGAAGAGAAAGAAGAAACGAAAAATGAGGAAGAGAAAAAGAAGATGAAGAAGTAGAAGAAGCAGAAAAAGAAGATGTAGAAAAAAAGGAGAAGAAAGATGAAGAGAAGAATGAAGAAGAAGAGGAAAAAAGATGAGAAAGAAGAGAAAGAGAAAGAACAAGAGATGAAAAAAGAAAAAGGAAGAGAATATGAGAAAGAAGAAGAGAAAGAAGAAGGCGAAGAAGAAGGAGAAGACAAAGAAGAATAAGAAAAGAAGAAAAGGAAGATGAGAAAGAGAAAACGAAAATGAAGAAGTAGAAAAAGCAAAACAAGACGATGGAGAAAAAATGGAGGAGAAAGATGAAAAGAAAAAAGAAGATGAATAAGAAAAAAAGATAAAAAGAAGAGAAAGAGAATAAGAAAGAACTAGAAATGAAAAAAGAAAAAGAAAATGAATAAGAGAAAGAAGATGAGAAAGAAGAAGAAGAGGAAGAGGAGGAGAAACAAGAAGAGAACGACAAGGAAGAAGAACGAAAAAAAGTGAAGAAAAAGAGGAGAAAGCAGAAGAGGAAGAAGAAGCAGAGGAAGAGAAGAAATAAGAAGAAGAAGAAGAGGACAAAGAATAAGATGAAGAAAAGGAAGAAGAAGAAAAAGAATATGAAGAAGAAGAAGAAGGCAAAGAGAAGGAAGAAGATGCTAAAGAAAGTGGAGAAGAAAAAGTTAAAGAAGAAGAGAAAGAAAAGGGAAATAAGAAGAGAAAGAAGATGAGGAAGAGGAAGAGAGAGAAGAAGAAGAAGAAAAAGAAGACGAAGACGAAGAAAAAGAAGATGAAGACGAAGAAAAAATAAGAGGACAAATAAGAAGAGAAAAGAGATAAGAAAGAAGAAGAAGAGGAGGAGGAAGAAGAAGAGGAAGAGGAATATGAAGGAAAGGAAGAAGAAGAAGAAGAGAAAGAAGAAGAAAATAAATGAGAAGAGGAGAAGAGGAACCAGAAGAACAAGCAGAAGAACAGAAAGAAGCAAAAGAAGAAGAGGAAGAAAAAGAGAAAAAAGAAGAAGAAATGAAAAAAAAGAAAAAGAGAATAAAGGAGAAAAATCGAATAAGACGAGGAAAGATAAAAGAAGAAGAAAAAGAAGATGAAGACGAAGAAAAAAAAAACAAGAAAAGAAATAAGATGGGGAAGAAGAAGAAGAGCAAGAGCAAGAGGAAGAGGAATGTGTAGAAGAGGGGGAAGAAGAAGAAGAGAAAGAACAAAAAGAAGAAGAAGAGAAAGAAGAAACTAAAGATGAGAAAGAGAAAAAAAAGGTGAAGAAGTAGAAGAAGCAGAAAAATAAGATGAAGAAAAAAGGAGGAGAAAGATGAAGAGAAGAAAGAACAAGAAGAAGAAAAAAAGATAAAAAAGGAGAAAGAGAAAGAACAAGAGATGAAAGAAGAAAAACAGAAAGAAGAAGAGAAAGAAGATGAGAAAGAAGATGAGAAAGAAGAAGAGGAAGAGGAAGAAGAAGAAGAGAAAGAAGAAGAGAAAGAAAAAGAGAAAACAGAAGAGGAATAAAAAAATGACGAAGAGGAAGAGCACAAATAAAAGAAATAAAAAGAAGAAGATGAAGAAAAAGAAGACGAAGACGAACAAAATAGAAGATGACAAAGAAGAAGTTGAAGAAGAAAAAAGATGAAGAAGAAGCAAAAAAGATGAAAACGAAGAGAAAGAGCAAGAGAACGAGCAAGAAAGAATATGAAGAGAAAGAAGAAGAGGAATAAGATGATCAATAAGAGGAAGAACAAAAAGAGAAGAAATAAGAAGAAGAAGAAGAGGAAGAAGATGAAGAAAAGGTAGAAAAAGAAAACAAATATGAAAAAGGAGAAGAAGAAGAAGAAGCGAAAGAGAAGGAAGAAGATGCAAAAGAAAGAGAAGAAGAGAAAGTGAAGAAGAAGAGGAAGAGAAAAAATAAGAGGAAGAAGGAGAAGCAGAAGAAGAAGACGAAGAAGAAATGGAAGAAGAGAGAGAAGCAGAAAAAAAAGAAGACGAAGACGAAGAAAAGGAAAAAGAAGATGAAGACGCAGAAAAAGAAGATGAAGACGAAAAAAAAAGAAGTGGAGAAATAAGAAGAGAAAGAAGATGAGGAAGAAGAAGAAGACAAATGCGAAGAAGGAGAAGAGGAACCAGAAGAGGAAGCAAAAGAAGAAGAAGATAAAACAAAAAGAAGAAAAAGAAGAAGGGGAAAAAAGACGAAGAAGAATAATAATAAGAAGAAGAAAATGATGAAGAAGAAAAAGAGAAAGAAGAAGAAAAATGAAAAAGAAGAGGAAGTGATAAAAGAAGGAGAAGAAGAAAAAGAAGATGAAGACAAAGAAAAAGAAGATGAAGACGAAGAAAAAAAAGAAAAAAAAAGAAAAAAAATAAGATAAGGAAGAAGAAGAGGAAGAGGAGGAAGAAGAAGAAGAAAAGGAAGATGAAGAGGAAGAAAAAGAAGATGAAAACGAAGAAAAAGAAGAAGGGAAATAAGAAAAGAAATAAGATGAGGAAGAAGAAGAAGAGAAAGCGGAGGAAGAAGAAAAAGAAGAAGAGAAAGAGGAAGAGGAAGAGGAATATGTAGAAGAGGGAGAAGAAGAAGAAGAGGAAGAGTAAAAAGAAGACGAAGAAGAAGAAAAGAAGGAAGAAACGCAAGATGAGGAAGAGAAATAAAAGATGAAGAAGTTGAAGAAAAAAGGAGGAGAAAGATGAAGAGAAGAAAGAATAAAAAGAAGAAAAATAGACGGGGATGAAGAAACAGAGAAAGAAGAAGATGTAGAAATTGAAGAAGAAAAAGAGAACGAGAAGGACGAAGAACGAAAGGAAAGTGAAGAAAAAGAAGAGAAAGAAGAAGAAGAAAAAGGGGAAGAGAAGAAGGAAAAGAAGAAGAAGAGGACAAAGAAGAAGATGAAGAAAAGGAAGAAGAAGGAGAAGAGAAAGAAGAAGAAGATAAATGCGAAGAAGGAGAAAAGAAGATGGTGAAGAAGAAATACAGAAAGAAGAAGAAAAAAAGAAGAAGAGATAAAACAAGAAGAAGAAGAAGAAAAAGAAGATGAAGACGAAAAAAAAGGTGAAGACGAAGAAAGAGAAGAATAAGTGAAATAAGAAAAGAAATAAGATTACTAATGATGACGCCAGCATTAATTAAGTTTTAAGATCATCCCCCTTTTATATACCTGAGGATTTATATCATCCAACATTAGAGGTTTTAATACCTATTTACTGTCCACCAATTTTTACGCCTTCATCATCTACAAATAAATGTAATTTTGTTTTGCTTAATGATCTCATTAATGCAACAGATTGGGCTCCTTTATATGAGGCAGTTGATGTAAACTTAGCAGTTTCAACATTCTACAATACTTTAAATGCTATTCTAGACAAGTGTGTTCCTATGTGTTTTCCCAAATCTCTTTCTAATAAACCATCCTGGTTCAATTCGAGTCTTTCAACTCTAAAAAATTTTAAATCTAAATGTTTTAAAAAGTTCAAAAAGTCGGGTTCGGTCGTTGATTGGTCTAAATACTCCTTAGCTAAGGCCAATTTCAATATTTTAAACTCTCGTTGTTATGAGAATTACCTTATACGCTGTAAAAGGCAGTTTGCTCGTGATCCCAAAAGATTTTATTCATTTGTAAATTTGAAGCGTAAATCTTCTGGGTTTCCATCCTCGTTTTTCTTAGGTTGTGACAGTACTTGCAATGATCAACATACCTCAGATCTATTTGCAAAGTTCTTCCAATCCACTTATTCAACTGCCATTTCTGAAACCAATTCTTTTCCAATTTTAAATTCTGAAATTAATGGAAATGCTATTATGGTTTCTAATATTTCTCCTGTCTCTCTTTTATGCGCTATGCGTACGTTGAAATCGTCGTTCTCTCCGGGGGCGGATGGTATTCCTAGTTGTGTGATTAAAGAATGCAGTGCTTCTTTGTGGTCACCTTTATTAAAACTGTCTCTTAATACCTAGATATTTCCTTCAATTTGGAAAGAATCATTTATTATTCCTCTGTATAAAAAAGGAGGAAGATCTGATATTTCAAATTACAGAGGCATTGCCAAGCTTTCTGCTATTCCGAAGTTATTTGAAAATATTATAACTTCTAATTTACAGCACTTTTGTAAATCCATTATTTCACCATCGCAGCATGGTTTTGTTCAGAAATGATCAACCTCTACGAACTTATTAGAATTTTCATCCCTAATCAATGAAAGATTTTTAAAGAAAATGCAAACAGATGTTATATACACTGATTTCAGTAAGGCATTTGACTCTGTTCAGCATGACATCTTGCTTCAAAAGCCTGACCAATTGGGATTCTGTTTTGGATTGCTTCCTAACATCCACTTCGAAGGTCATATTTATCTCTTCGGGTGTTCCTCAAGGTAGTCACTTGGGCCATCTACTTTTCTCCCTATTTATAAATTACCTTCCCAGCTGTCTTTCTTACTCTAGAATATTCATGTATGCAGATGATGTAAAACTCTGTCTTTCATACAAGAACTCAATAGATCATCTACGCCTACAGGATTATCTTATATCCGAAGACGAAGAAGAAGAAGAAGAAGAAAAATAAGAAAAGAAATAAGATAAAGAAGAAGCAGAAGAGGAAGAAAAAGAAGAAGAAAAAGAGGATGAAGACGAAGAAAAAGAAGATGAAGACAAAAACGATGAGTAAGAAAATGAAGAGGAAGAGGAAAAAAAGAGGTATATGAAGAAAAGGAAGAAGAAGAAGAAGATAAATGCGAAGAAGAAGAAGAGCAACCAGAAGATGAAGCAGAAGAACAAAAAACAGAAAAAGAAGAGGAGGAAGAATAAAAGGAAGAAGAAGAAAAAAAGAAATAGAAGAAGTGATAAAAGAAGAAGGAGAAGAAGAAAAGGAAGATGAAGACGAAGAAAAAAAAGACGAAGACGAAGAAAAAGAAGAAGAAGAAAAATAAGAAAAGAAATATGATAAAGAAGAAGCAGAAGAGGAAGGGAAGCAAGGAGAAGAAGAAGAGGAAGAGCAAGAGATAGAGGAAGAGGAATATGGGAGGGAGAAGAAGAAGAAGAGAAAGAAAAGGGTAAGAAGAGGGAAAATAAAAAGATGAAGAAGAGCAGGAACAAAAAACAAATAAGAAGTTGAAGAAATATAACAAGAAAAAGATGAAGACGAAGAAGAGAACGAGAAGGAAGAAGAACGAAAAGAAAGTGTAGAAAAAGAAGAGAAACAAGAAGGAGAAGAAGATGAAGTAGAAGATGCATAAAAAGAAGAAGAAAAAGAAGATCAAGAAGAAGAAAAGAAAAAAGAAGATTAAGAAGAAGAGGATATAGGGGAAAAGGAAAAGGAAGAAAAATAAGAGGAAAAAGATGAAGAAACGGAAGATGAAAAGAAAGAGAAATAATATGCGAAAAAAGAAGAGGAAGAAGGAGAAGCAGAGGAAGAAGACGAAGAAGAAGAGGAAGATGAAGAGAGAGAACAAGAAAAAGAAGACGAATGCGAAGAAGGAGAAGAGGAACCAGAAGAGGAATCAAAAGAACAAAAAGAAGAAAAGAAGAGAAAAAAAAAGACGAAGAAGAACAAGTAAGGAAACTCTAGTCGGAGGTGCCCGACAAGGAAATACCCTGAACCCCGCCTATCGGCGGCTTTAAATGCACTTCAAAGTTTGTATATAATTTTAAATTAAATTAAAAAATAAAAAAAAAAGATTAAGTAACTTGCATAAAAAAAGTTTTGACGTCAGCTTAGAGAATCGAACCCGAGACTTTATGTTGGCGATCATCGCTTCTACCAATGCAGCCGTCGCAATACATAAGAGTGAGATAGCGAATTCCTAAGTACAGTTATTGAGCTACTGAGCTGCTGCTACTGAGCTGCTGAACTTCTGCTTAAAATTCATCCCCAATTTGTCTTTGTTGTTGTTGTTATGAATTCTTGGAATTTTCTAGAGCTTCTGCTGCTGTTGCCACGCGCGTGTGTACGTAAACGTTGGGTAAACGTTTCGTTTAATAACATAATAGATTTCATCTATTCATACATATGTACATATGTATATTATATTGACTTTATTTAAGTTATATCAATGTTACTCTTATTTTATATATATGTAAATATATACAGTATGTACATATGTACATACATATGTATGTATATTGCAAGGAACGCACACGCATACGCTCTGCTAACTGCGCAGTTTACTCAGCGACTGCGCTGCGCCAATATGTGCGTGTTATGGGAAACTAAATATTTAATAACTTTTTTTGTAGATCGACTTTCTTAATCAAACTTGCGCAGCGTAAAACGATTTCGTTTTTAATCGATAAAAAAAAGAACGAGAAGAGTTATCGAATTTCTAAAACAAACTCGACCTGCGCGTGATATACACGAATCTATAAAAAAATTCAAGTCTCTAGATATTATAGGTTCTGAGATCCACGCGTTCAAACATACGGACAGACAGACGGACAGACGGACAGGGCTCAATCGACTCGGCTTGTCGTCCTGATCAAGAATATATATACTTTATGGGGTCTGTCATGCCTCCTTCTGCCTGTTACATACATTTGGGCTGCAACAAAACCGTTATACCCTGATTACCCATTTTTAATGGGTTAAGGGTATAAAAAGAAGAGAAGTTGAAAAAGAAAAAGAAGTCGAAAAAGTGGAAGGGAGAAAGAGGAAGAAAAAAAAGAAGAAGAAGAAGAAGATGAATTAAAGGAAGACGAAGAAGAAGAAAAAGAAGATGAAGAAGAAGAAGAGAAAAAAGAAGACAGAGAAAAAAATGATGTAGGGGGGAAGGAAAAGGAATGGAAATAAGGAGAATAAGAGAAAAAAGATGAAGAAACGGAAGATGAAAAGGAAGAGGAATAAGAAGCGAAAAAAGAAGAGGAAGAAGAAGTAGCAGAAGAAGAAGAGAAAGAAGACGAAGAAGAAGAAAAAGAAGAAGAAGAAGAAAGAGACGACGAAGACGAAGAAAAAGAAGAAGAAAAAGAAGATGAAGAAAAAAGGAGGAGAAAGATAAAGAGAAGAAAGAACAAGAAGATGCAGAAAAAGAAGATGAAGAAAAAAGGAGGAGAAAGATGAAGAGAAGAAAGAACAAGAAGAAGAAAAAAAGATAAAAAGAAGAGAAAGAGAAAGAACAAGAGATGGAAAGAAGAGAAAGAAGAAACGAAAGATGCGGAAAAGAGAAAGCAGATGAAGAAGTAGAAGAAGCAGAAAAAGAAGATGAAGAAAAAAGGAGGAGAAAGAAGGTGAAGAAAAAAGGAGGAGAAAGATGAAGAGAAGAAAGAACAAGAAGAAGAAAAAAAGATAAAAAGAAGAGAAAGAGAAAGAACAAGAGATGGAAGAAGAAAAAGAGAAAGAATAGGAGAAAGAAGTTGAGAAAGAAGAAGAGAAAAAAGAAGAAGAATAAGAAGATGAAGAAGAGAAAAAACAAAAACAGAAGAAACAAGTAAGGAAACTCTAGTCAGAAGTGTCCGACTAGGAAATACACCGAACCCCGCCGATCGGCGGCTTTAAATGCACTTCAAAGTTTGTATGTAATTTTTAATTAAATTAAAAAATTAAAAAAAAAAAGATTAAGTAACTTGCATTAAAAAGTCGACGTCAGCTTAGAGAATCGAACCCGAGACTTTATGTTGGCGATCATCGCTTCTACCAATGCAGCCGTCGCAGTACATAAGAGTGAAATAGCGAATTCCTAAGTAAAGTTATTGAGCTACTGAGCTGCTGAACTTCTGCTTAAAATTCATCCCCAATTTGTCTTTGTTGTTGTTATGAATTCTTCGATTTTTCTAGATGCTTCTGCTTCTGTGGCCACGCGCGTGTGTACGTAAACGTTTGGTAAACGTTTCGTTTAATAACATAATATATTTGATCTATACATACATACATACATATGTGTATTATATTGACATTATTTAAATTATATCAATGTTATTTTTATTTTATATATATGTATATACAGTATGTACATACATACATATGTACATGTACATATATTGCAAGAACGCACATACACACGCACACGCATACGCTCTGCTAACTGCGCAGTTTACTCAGCAACTGCGCTGCGCCAATATGTGCGTGTTATGGGAAACTAAATGTTTAATAGCTTTTTTTGTAGATCGACTTTCTTAATCAAACTTGCGCAGCGTAATTATATCATTCATATGTGAGAGAAAAAGAAAGAACAAGAGATGGAAGAAGTAAAGAGAAAGAAAATGAGGACGAAAAAAAGAAAAAAGAGGAATAAGAAGATGAAGAAGAGGAAGAACAAAAACAGAAGAAATAATAAGAAGAAGAAGAGGACAAAGAAGAAGATGAAGAAAAGGAAGAAGAAGAAAAATATGAAGAAGGAGAAAAAGAAAAAAAGGAAAATGAAGAAGGAGCAAAAAAAATGAAAAAGAAAATGAAGAAGAAGAAGAAAGAGCAAGAGAATGAGCAAGAAAGAAGAAGAACAGGAAGAAAAAGAGAAAGAATATGAAGACGAAGAAAAGGAAGAGAAATAAGAAAAGAAATAAGATGAGGAAGAAGAAGAAGAGGAAGTGGAGGATGAAGAAGAAGAAGAAGAGAAGAAGCAAGAGGAAGACGAAGAGGTATATATAGAAGAGGGAAAAGAATAAGAGGAGAAAAAACAAAAGAAGAAGAAGAAGACGAAGAAAAAGAAGAAGAAATGAAGATGTAGTCGAAGAAAAAGAGGAAGAAGAAGGAGAAGAAGAAGATAACTGCGAAGAAGGAAAATAGGAACCAGAAGAGGAAGCAGAAAAACAAAAAGACGAAGAGGAAAATAAAAAAAGACGAAGAGGAAAAATAATTATAAGAAGAAGAAGATGAAGAAGAAGAAAAAGAGACAGAAGAAGAGCAAGAAGAAGATGAAGAAGAGGAAGAACAAAAAGGGAAGAAGTAAGAAGAAGAAGAAGGGGGCAAAGAAGAAGATGAAGAAAAGGAAGAAGAATTAGAAGAAGAAAAAAGGGAAAAAAGAAGATGAAGAAGATTCAAAAAAGGTGAAGAAGAAGAGAATGAGCAAGAGAAAAAGCAAGAGAAAGAGCAAGAAAAAAAGCAAGAAAGAAGAAGAAGAGAAAGAAAAAGAGAAATAAGAAGAAGAAAAAGAAAAGGATATAGGGAAAAAGGTAGAAGCATAAGGAGAAGAAGAGGAAAAAGATGAAGAAACGGAAGATGAAAAGGGAAGAGGAATAAGAAGCGAAAGAAGAAGAGAAAGAAGGAGAAGCAGAAGAAGAAAACGAAATAGGAGAGAAAGAAAAAGAAGAAGAGAAAGAAGAAGAAGAAGAAAAAGAAGACGAAGACGAAGAAAGAGAAGAAGAAAAAGAAGAAGACAAAGAATAAAAATAGAAGGAAAAGAAGATAAGGAAGAGAAAAAAGGATGAAGAAGTAGAAGAAGCTGATTTCTTCTGATTTCTGAAGAGAAGAAAGAATAAGAAGAACAAAAACAGATAAAAAGAAGAGAAAAAACAAGAAGAAGAAAAAGAGAAAGAAGAGGAAGCACAAAAGAGAATAAGAGAAAGAGATAGACAATGCATGTAT